>JARKHS020034594.1:0-18865 GCA_030143305.2 Amblyomma americanum
CAGCGCGGTGATGGTGTCATCGCTGAGGTTAAATAAGAGCTTCGCTGTTATTTGATCTGGACCTGGAGCTGCATTTTTTCTCATGGCCGCGATTTCTGCTTTGATTTCTTCTTTCGTGAGTGGGAGGTCCAGCTTGGGATTTGGCAGTCCAGGATACTCCGGCTGTTCCACGACTTGGTCCGTGCACAGATACCTGGTCTTGAGCTTTTCGATCAACTCTGTGTCCGTACCCGGGGTGGTGTGTACGATCTTCGTGAGCCTGTCTTTAGTGGCCGACTTGCTGCTGCTGGGGTCGATTAGGACACGTAGGAGCTTCCAAGTCTTTGACACACCTAGCTTCCCCTGAATACCATCGCAGAGCGAATGCCAGTTCTGTCTGGTTAAGGATATGGCATAGGATTCTGCCTTTTTGTTTATCTCCTCTATTTTTTTCTTGAGTTTGCGGTTAAGCCGTTGTCTGCGCCATCTCTTTGTCAATGAGTGCCTCGCTTCCCATAAATGTAGAAGGTGCGGATCGACCGCTGGGCAATCTTCTGTCGTGCAGACCTCTTTTGTAAAGGCTTTCAAAGAGTGCACCTCATCTTTAACCCATTCCTCTAGGTCGGTAATAGTATTTGCAGTAGATGCCTGGGCCTTTCTCCACCTGTCCCAGTTCGTAACTCTTGCGATACCTATTTTGCGCTTGCACGCGTTTGTGCTTATCTCCAGAGAGAGTATGAAGTGATCGCTTCCCAGGTGCTGTTCGGTATTCTTGCAAATGGCGTTTTGTATGTTCTTGGTGAACGTCAGGTCAGGACATGTATCTCTACTGACACTGTTTCCCAGCCTCGTTGGGTAAGTGGGATCGGTGAGGATCGATAACCCCTCTTGCGCCACTACTTCTTCTAGTTTTCTGCCTTTCGGTGTCGCCGCCGGGTAGCCCCATGAAGGGTGTGGTGCGTTGAAGTCGCCTCCAATCACGCAGGGGGCATGGCCCGCTAAGGTCAGAAATTTCTTTATGAGGGAACCCAATTTTGCGTTCCTGTCTTTTGGAGGGCTGTATACATTCAATACGTGCGTGCTTGCCGCTCCTCTCTGGAGAGGAAGAATAGTTATATAGCAGTGCGCAACATCCGGCTCGAAAGTGTCGTGCAATATGGCAGTGTATAATTTGTGCACTAACGTGGCAGTTAACTGGTCGTGCTGATAAGTCACATAGTCTTGGAGCTTCATAGGCATTAGGTGGGGTTCTTGAATTAGGATAGCTGCCGGTGGGTCAGATTCCTGAGATAAAAGGAGATTAAGAGCAGCCTGCTTTCTCCTGTATCCCCGGCAGTTCCACTGCCAGATCTTTACTCTAGGTTTGGCTGGCATGTTGAATCCGTATCGGATGGTTCGTCCACGTGCATTGTACGAGCGAATTTCGACTTATGCCTTTTATACGCAGGTTCCTTCCGAAGTCCAGAAATTGCCGTCTCCGTGTATCGTCGGTTGTTTGCAATCTGATTTCGAATGTCTTGGAATTGAGCGTTCACATAAATTGGAAAAGCTTGAAACTCCTCCTTGAAGGACCTCAGTTCTTGGATGATTTGTTGGTAGACCTCGCCTAAGGCAGGCTGGGAGCTAGGTACTGCCTGCTGTTTTTGGTTTTCAGGAGTCGGCTGAGCTACCGGCGTTATTGCGTTAGTAGTTGCTCGCTTAAGCTCTTGGTTTTGGATTGTTAAAGCGGTCACTTGTTTTTTCAGACTTTCTATCTCGTTTTTGAGTGCTGCTAACTCCGTGTTATTCTGAGGGGAGGAGGAGGGAAGGGGAGGCCACTCTGCAAAGCTCACCTTCGAATCTGAAAGCTGGCCCGAGGACGTCTTCTTCAGCGCCCCGATGGGCTTGTTGAGGTTCTCCTGCCCTTGTTCTTTACCCGCCTCCACTTGACTGGCGTTCTGGTTGGAGCCTGTTGCCCGGCGTCTTGAGCTCGAACGGCCGCGAGAGGCGGAACGAGAGTGGGAGACTGATGACGACACTCCTCGCCGTCGCGATGTAGGCTGCCTCTTCTGCCTCGTCCTGCTCCTGCCTTCTTGATGTTCAAGTTTTGTTGTTGATGACGCGTTTGATGACGCGGTACTAGTGTTCTTGTTCAGCGGTCTCTGGAATTTCTCCTTGCAGTCTTTTGCGGAAGGGACAAAGGAGGGACTGCGAAAAGAAAGCAAGAAGGAAATCCAGTAGTGGAGGGTTCCGGATTTATTTTGACCACCAGGGGACCTTTATATATTACAATTCGTTTTTTGGGGAAAGGAAATGGCTCAGTATCTGTCTCATATATCGTTGGACACCTGAACCGCGCCGTAAGGGAAGGAATAAAGGAGGGAGTGAAAGAAGAAAGGAAGAGGAAGGTGCCATAGTGGAGGGCTCCGAAATAATTTTGACCACCTGGGGATCTTTAACGTGCACTGACATGGCACAGCACACGGGCGCCTCAGCGTTTTTCTTCCATAAAAACGCAGCCGCTGCGGTCGGGTTCGAACCCGGGAACTCCGGATCAGTAGCTTATGATTAAAATTCGAGCCGGAGCTGGAGTTTGTTGTTTCCGATCAAGCCACGTTTGTTGAATGCGTCAACCGTAATGTTAGTGTGAGAACTCCCTACAAACACAACTTCTTTACTAAAACCAGGAAGGGGATGTTTTGGGAGTGGACAAAGTGAGCTGCTTAATGCCAGTTGCCTTGTGCAGTCGCAAGGATTGATTAAAAGTAGCTTCACCTTCTTCTCTATGGGCCACTTCAGGAACTTGTCAAACAAGCCTTCAATTATATACACACGAAACCAAACATAGACACGGCTAAAGCATAGCCTCGGAACTAACAGGTATCCATAGTGGTAACTAGGCCGGCCATCGTTGCCTGTGAAATAACGCAAACGATCAGACGATTTCCTGCAGAATCCATTCCAGTCATCTATGGTCCATACGTACGGGACGGATTTGCTGAGGACGTCGCTTCTGATGCTGAGAGACGCTACGGCCAGCAGTTCCAGAGATTTCGCCTCGTCCTCTACTGAAGCCGCCTCATTTTAGCTGCTGTCATCTCCGAAAGTGAAGATCCGGCATCTGCCGGCGTGCGTTCTTCACAAACGGCTTTTACGACCCTGTCCTCCAAACGCGACACGTTACGCTCACACCCCTCGCTGTTCTTCTCTTTCATGGTCCGCTGGATGTAAGCCAGCGCATCCCTGATCTCTGCGATGACTTCGCGTTGGTCTTCAGCCAACGCTGCCTCCGCTCCGGTCGTCAGCTCCGAAAACTTGGGCGGCTGTCACTGCGTCGGCAATACTGGTGCGCTGCGCTGCAAAGGCGCCACTGGTATCAGGGTGCAGACGGTCCTCGAACGAATCCATCTTCGTGCGCAGGGCAGCATTTTCTTCCAATATTTTGCCAGCGTTCCTTTGACTTCCATAAAGGCGTTCGAAAAGTTGTCCTCTGATGCTTGGTCGCGTGCGCGCGGTGGTTCACAGTCACGCGCCAGATGTTCCGCAATGTCTCGGTGTCGGACACTCTCGCTGCATTCGGGGCATCTCACGACGTGGAACTGGCAGGCGTTGGCGAAGTGCTCCAACATGGCGGATGCGACGACCTCCGCGTCGCAGCCGTGCTCAGCGTTCCAGCAGCGTACCTTGCGGCCGAGGATACTGTCCCTGGTGAAGGCTGACCACACCACGTCTTCTTCCTGGAAGGGCTCCTTGTGAAAGGGGCAGTGGTTGCGTTTGGCACCGGCGCCCTCGGAGCAGGACTGGCAGAGCAGGTGTAGACAGGGTAACATGGCTGCCGATGAAGGAACGAGACCGCAGACTATGCACACTCTAGTTGGTGGGAACGGGTTCACAAAACACGTCGGCCTCCAATCGAAGCCTCTGTCGAAACCGAACACTGTCTGCAGGCTCGTGGGCGCCATCGCTGGAGGCACGCACTCAAGCGTCCTAACATGCAGCGTCTCGGCCACAGTCGGCTGAGGATGCAGTCTGCGTGTGCGACTGTTATCACGTTTCCGCCGTCCTTGTCACACCAGGGTATGGTGTAAAAAGAGAAAACACTAGACTGCGAAGCTTTGCGCGCGGCAGCAGACGGTCAGACGGAATCCCGGCCGGTCTGCACTGCGTTGTCAATATTTCCAAGAAGTTATATCTACCCGGTTTACCTGATGAGAAACGCGACGTTCTTCTGTTGGTCGTTTTCACCTCCTCGCTGGCCACAGCTACTCCCTAAGCAGAATTCTTTTCGTCTATCTGTCTCGAAAACGAACATGGAACAGCTGGCGACACCTGGTGTGTGCTGCGGATATCAAGACACGGCGCGAACTTGGGAATCGAAACTGCATTGAGGAGAACAATGCTTTATCTTAGGACATTGCAACGGAAGAAGGCGCTTGTTGATGTAAATTGCGTGGACAGCGGAGTAAGCCGGTAGAATGGTAAGTTGATTACATATATATTTGTTTGAAAAGTGAGAGCTGCGAATGACCGGAAAGGTTTTCGAAATGCCACTACATTAAACGTATAGTTGTTATTCCGGCGGGTGACGCTCTAAGGGAGTTCAAAAGTGGCGTTCGGTAGGGCTGGGCCAGTAGCGTCAGTTTAGTTCCGGTGTTCCAGCGGGAACCTTGCGTGGTCCAGGCTTCGATTACAAGGCAGTACTAGAGCGCCGCCATAGTGAATTCTTCTGAAGAACTCTGTTCATTACCTCGTGCGTTTCTGACGGCTATGTCTAGGGTTAAAGCCCATCGACGATGAAAGCAACGCATCCGCTGCAGCAGTGGCGAAGTACCCCGCGCTCTTCCAATCAACGTCTCCTGAGCTAAGAGAAATTTTTCTTGCATAAGAATTTGTCCACAGTTTCATGAAACAATGCCACCATTTGTACTAGATTAGGAAACGTGTGCTCCGCGATAAAGCCTAACAAATGATTTGTGGTGGAGCTAGTCGAGGCGAAAACCGGTGCTACAAGTGTACAGTAGCGAGGCTGAGCATCCGTCTAGCATGCATGAGGTGAGAGGTTCGATCCCCAGTGTCGCTGGGTACGCAGCTGTGATACAGTGGGTACAAGCTTCACCTGGCCTGGTGCTCGGCTTAAACAGGGTGAAATGCTTGGAAAATGGGTCTTTGACCCCACCTTGAGCAAACGAAAATACCTTGTGCCATGGTCGCAGGCAACGTTACTATTAGCTCTACTCGGATGCGACTCAAGAACAAAGCGACAAATGCCCCTCAGAGGAGACCCTCCAGCCAGTGGTGTCGGCCCATTCTCCGCATGACCGTTCCCTTCGGAACTGCCAGCTTGAACTCGGAGGCGGTGGCAGAAGGATGGAAAATAAACAAGGGTAAATCAGATTAACCGCGGCGTCTTGAAAATCGGTCGACGCCATTGGCTGGAGGGCCTCCCTTGACGGGCGTCTGCCGCTTCCTTCTTGAGTTGTATCCGACTATAGCTGGCGTCACTGGCGTCAGGTCCATTCAGCAAACCCTACCTTAATACCCGATCTCGGAGGCCTTGGCTTAGTATAAATGCTACTCGCCTCATGCCCTGAAGTGTGGCTCTAATTGATTGTCTTTCGTCGCTAAAATTATTTTGTACGTATAATTTGACGGTCATAGATATAATACATTGACTTCGCGTTGAGAAGACCTCTTAGTGGAGACTAGTGTTGCTGTTGACTTCGCGTTGAGAAGACCTCTTAGTGGAGACTAGTGTTGCTGCTGTTAACAGCTGTAGAATTCCTGAATGTTTACAAATAACCGAGGTGGCGCTACAATCGCTAGCGGGCTCGCGGTAGGAAAGGGGCCGGGGGCGTCATCGTGGGGTAGACCTGAGCACCAGTTTTTCAAGGCCTGTAGGCGCGTTTTCCGTCTCTGGAAATCACAAAAGTGGTCGATGCTTTTCATGGGTTCCTGCTGCCCTCCCCCCGGCCCTCCTTTCCTAATTCGCCTTTTATCAACATAGGGTCCAACCCTCATAGGGTTGACACGCTCATAGGATGTCAACCCTCTGTAAGACGGCCGCCAAGCCTATCCTTATATCTACTTGCAACCCATACGGAGACGAACACTGTTTCAGGGCTGCAGTGCAAGGACGTCCGTGACTCGAACCATGCGCTGCTATAGCGATCCGCCACCTAACACGGGACAACGGGTTTTTTAACGGCTACACTGTCACCTCTCTGTCCGCAGGTTTCTATCTGTCCGCCCGTCCTCAGCACAAGACAGCTCGAGGAAATAAAAGCTGTGCAAATAGATATGTTCGACTGGGATTCGAACCTGCACCTTTGAGGTGTCAGTGTGGGTATGCAACGCCACGCGTTGGGTCGTTTGCGCAGACGCGAGAAGACAGCGCTGCTGCCACGTTGATCTAGCTAAGCGTTAACGCTTATGCACGGGCACTTCCTCATGTAAGTGTTGCCATTCAATTAGTGCGACTGTACAACAACACCGCTGCTAAAAACGGACTAATTTCGCACAGCGAAGTACAAAGGGGATAGCAGGGATTTTTACAAAAGAGAACTTATATGAGAGATAAACTTTTCTTATGACTGCTCACTATCTTCACGAGATAACTGAACGTATTCCTTGACAGCACTGTGCATTTATATCCGTTTAAAATGCGCATGTGTTTTCTTGTGATGCGTACTCCGTAGCGTTCGAGCACCCGTTCTTCAACGCCCTCGTATGTCCTCTTGTAGTACGCAATCACACGTCGTTCTGCACTGGGGGACAGTGCCCGCGTTCTTTCTTTCGCGTGAGCGATTTTTTGTGGGTCTGGTTGGCTTGTCGGGTGCACAAAATGGCTCTAAGTGTGCTTGTGTCAACGCTAGCGTGCTGGTTCCTTGAATCCGCCTGAACGATCTCACCTCGAACGCGTGACACCATTGGGAGGTAAGTGAAATTAAAAAAAAAGAATGGCGCACGATTTAGCACGATTAGGCCACCTACGAATTAAGTCTGCTAGAACTTTGGTTTTCAATTCGATTTAGGTTCCAGGCTCGGTTTTCAATGTCAAGCAGGTGCCTCAGAAAAAGGTGGGCGAAATCGGACTTAGGTTCCGCCTTAAGGATATGACGCGATAGAGTTAATGGGCTGATGCCCATGTATGTGGAAATGGTCATTCTCTACTTTTAATTCATAGATCGCTAGCAGTCCTTATACCAGTGCCAGCGGAGTGGCGCAGCTGTTAAGCGATGCGCCAGAGCCGTGCGATGGCAGGTGCTGCCACCGGTGAGGTTAGCGCGACCCATGTTTCTCTTCCCGAGCAAACTCAAGGTTTCGTACAGACAAGCGTCGGCGACATTTGAAATTGGGGGTTTCAGTCCTGGCGTACCAAAAAGGTGCTTGCGCCGCGACGCCGATAACAGGCGATAATTCATAGCGGACATATCGTACAGCCTACGTCATCGCTGAATGCTTACAAGCGACGTAACGTCCAAAAGAAGTGCAAATATTGTAAATGCTCGCCAAAGTTGACCAATATAAAGATTCTAGGCAGAAGTCGAACGGTACCTACTGGTAGCGTTTATCAGAATAAAAGGCTGATATATGTATCAGCGACATTTCACTGCGCTTGAAGCGAAAATATAATTTCTCTGGAGACGTACCTAATATTATGGAAATTTTGATATGATGAATCACTGCATGACTGCATATATGTACGTGCGTTCTTTCTGAATAAACAGTTGTGAGTTCACGCCTGTATTGTTCCCTTCATGTGCTGCGTTAAATTTAATTCCATCTTGGCAAAGAAACAAGTGCATAAAGATTTTTTTGCTGACAATGTTCATTGTGTTGTTGCTTGCGTGTGGATGAGATCAAAACAATGAACAGTAGGCATGCATTCCTGCAGTGGGGTAATATAGGCGTAGCACGGATTAGCCAGCAATTTTTTAATCGACCAGGGTCGGCTGCATTAATTATGATTAAGCTGGAGGATAAATGTCACATAACCTCGTACTCCCGTACAGCTTTTCTTCAGAGTTCTCTGCTTTCTGCTGCTGCCCACCCACACCTCGCCGTATTTCACTATTTCGAATGGAACGACAGCCGAAGAAGCGTGTTGGCGTAGTGCTCATGTCACAACGAGGCAAGGCTTTTCGTGGACAGAGATACGAGTCGGTAACCAGGGGCAGATTCATGTGTTACTCTTGGAAATGCTGGTCGCATTTCAACAGCGTATTTCTTGGACTTTTTTTCGTCCACATAATGGGGTCCAGCCGAGATAAGGGGGGGCTCCCTTTCCTCCCATAAATACGCCCCTGTCGGTAACCCCGAAGATGTGCCATATATAGCGCCCACAATCTATACACGAATAAGCCGATAAAGGTGTAAAAACAAAGTAAGCTGTCCTCTAGCGCGCTCACATTTAGGGGCAGGGTATTTTGCCCAAGTTCCGTAGGAGATTTCAGTCACTAAATATACGGAATGCTTACTCTTAGCAACGGTAGTATATTCCTACTGCAAAGCATGGTAACTTGATGCAGTTGGCAAAGGCAGTAGGCATACAAGCGCAGCGGCGGACTGGTCGAATTGCGTTCCTTACAGTTAATTGTCTCGTGCAGTCGCTAGGATCGATGAGAACTAGCTTAACCTTCTTATCCATGGGTCAATTCAGGAATTTGTCGCACAAGCCCTCGAGTATGTAAACACGAGGCCAAACACGGTGGCCGTGAAAACATTGGCACGGAACTATAAGGTTTCCATGGTGGTAGCTAGGCTGGTCATCGCTGCTTGTGCGGAATGGCGAAGAACGTGCTTGGGAGAGAAATTCATCCCAGTCATATATGGTTCATTCGAACGGAACCTACTTGTCCAGAAAATCACCACCGATGTTCAGGGAAGCGATGATCAGCTGTTCCTCAGCTTTGGCCTCGTCGTCTACTGACGCAGCCTGTTTTCCAGCAGACGCCGCCGAAGCTAAAAATCCGGCATCTCCCAGCGTGCGATCTTCACACAAGGCTTCTACGACCTTGTCCTTCATAAACAGCGCTGTCCGCTCACACTCTGGCATGACTACCTCTTTCATGGACCTCCCGTTTCCAGCCAGTGCGTCCCTGATTTCCGATGCGACTTCGCGCCTGTGTTCAGCTAATGCCGTCTCGGCCAAGGTCTTGAGCCCCAAAACCTTGTTTTCTAGAGCGTCCGTCACTGCACTGGCGATAGTAGTGGACTGAGATGCTACTGTGTTTTAAGTCTCAGGGCGCAGACACTGCTCGAATGAATCCAGCTTCATCCGCAGGGCACCATTCCCTTCCTGTATCTTTCCTAACGCTTCTTTTATTTGCATGAATACGTTGCCAAATTTATCGTCTTGTTCGCGTGCGCGGGACGATAAACAGTCGCGCTCCAGATGTTCCGCAATGTCCTGGTGCAGGACCATCTGGATACACAAGGGGAGATCATGGCGTGGTACTGGTAGGTGTTGGCGAAGTGTTCCAACATGGCGGACGCCACGCACTCGGCATCGCAGCCGTGCTCAGAGTTACAGCGGCGTACCTTTCGGCCGAGAACGTTGCCCCTGCTGATGGTTGTCCACGCCATGTCTTCCTCCTGGAAAGGCTCTTTGTCCAGGGGGCAGTGGCTGCGCTTAGCAGCGGCGCCGTCGTAGCAGGGCTGGCATACGGAGTGACGCCAACTCTGCCGCCAAAGCAGTGACGAGACCGCACACTCTGCTCGAAGGGAAAGGGTTCAAGAAGAACGTGGGCCGCCGATCGAGGCCGGTGCCGAAACCGAACACTACCGGCATGCATGCGGGCGCTATGGCCTGAGGCATGCAGTCAAGTGTCCTCAGAGGGAACATCCGGGAACATTGACATGCGCGCACGCACGACTCCCGGGAGAACACCACTCGACCAGCCACGGACCACCGAGGTAACGTGCGCCAGTCTGTGGATCGGCCCTGTCGTGCTCCTCAGGTCGTCTACTCTCCCAGTGCCCGGGGAACAAATTGTGTTTCTTTTCTCTCTGTGTTAGTGCGCTTTAAATGCAGATTCTGTTGAATTGTAATCTCTCTCGATTGTTAATTTGCATGAGTTGCACTGTATTTGTAAATCACTTTGTATGTGCTCGTACGAATGATTGCGAAATCCTCTGTATCGTCTCTCTGCTGTATAAGCTTTGTTTGGTTTTGTGAACCTTTGGCTCCGACCCATTCTCTGGCTTGCGACCGGCGAAGGCTGGGCACCAAACGACCAACCCCCTCGGCTCTTGGTAGCTGGTCTCCGGCTGAGCTTGGCACATTGAGTCAATGGCATCTCTTTTGGCACCGAGACCGCTACCCCCACACGCTCTAAGGGTGTCTCGGTGCGCACACAAAGGTGCGCGAAGTACTGACACCCAGCAGCACAACTAATCGGCCCAATATTGAGAATATACTGGCAAATTTTTATCACCAGAGTGAAATCAGTCATTCGCAAAATTGGCCCATTTGCCTGCGCTGCTTGGGAAGGGACTAGCTCACGAAGTCTAATCGGCTGACCGAGTTTGCGCGGAGCTTGACTTTGAGTGTCAACCTAGGCGCATGAAGAAATAAAATATAAGTATTGCTGCGACTGGGCGATGAACCCTCGGAGGCCCGAACAGATCAGATTCGCTCGCCACTACACAAGGAGCACTGTGCTATCTCCGCAGCCGATCACGCCTCGTGTCAAAAAACCACACTCACTCATGCTGTCCATTGCACGTCATCGTCTATATCAACTTCCATCTGCGGCGTGAACAGATCAGATCAGCCTAACCTCTTTCAGAGCTTAACCTTAGCCCAATATCACAGCAAAGCAAAACACAACCAGCCAAGCAAAACCTTGAGCCAACCTAGCCAAACACATGCTTTCGCACCTCTACTCGGCTTAACTACGTTTCAAAACCCTATCACTTTTTTAGCATGTGTTGTAGTTGAAAAGACTGGATCCGGACAACGCTGGCCAATGCAAGCGCCAGTGACTGCAAGACAAGGAAACCTCATGTAACGGCCAACTTTATCGACCTTTTTTTATTAGAACTTAATAGATTTCAAGGCACAAGAACAGCAAACAACAATGTAGGCTCCCGCACTCTTCGGACAGCACATGAAAGAACAAAACCAAGGAAATCCTTCGCCTTGCGAGCCTGCAAGAAAACAAAAGGTGCAATTAGTGGCGGCTTGGCTGACTTACGCTAACCTGGAAATTGTTCCGTCGAATTTGAATCAAAGCCAGCCCGAGCCTCTAACAACGAAAACCACCGATTAGTAGTTGCTCATACCAGGCTTGCGGAGCTACAACTGAAAGATACTGATCATACATCTCTTCCAAGAAAATAAATCCGTTATTTCATAGTCTCCGATTTTTTGCGATTGTTTCCGATCACAAAGAAAGATTTTTGATCTCTATGTTCATCACACTGGTATCTATAGAGAATGCTGAAAAACAGTGACAAATGGCATATACAGCGATCTCACAGAACGAACTCCGAGATCCATGCATCCGCTCGAAAAGGCCAATGTCGCCTATATAGGCAAATAGAAAACAACTCACCGCTATGAATTGAAGTCTCACCACTATGCACTATTCATGCAGTGAACACTGATAGCCCCTTTGTAGGACATACTGCGCATCACCATTTAATATCTTGTAGCATTACTTGTCCATGTACCTCAGCGCAAATTGACTGCCCATTTATGCTTAGATTATATTTATTGTTTTTTTTATTCTTTTACTGCTATAAAGATATTTTCCGCGCTTCTCGCCTTACGATATTTTCGCCACAATACTCTTCCCCATGTAGAGTATGCTCTAAACAGAAAGGAGTAAAAAGGGAGTAAGAAAGGGAAGTAAGCTGTCCTATCCGCTAGGAGGCAGCTTACTCTCTTTCTTACTCCCATATAGGCGTTTGTTTGTGTTTAGAGTGTAGCATGCGAGCTAAAATCTCTTGTTTAAATTAAAGGGCTTCTCGCTCTATCTATCGCAAAGGGACACCCGCGGGGCTTGACAACTAGCTGACGGCTATGCAGTTGAACGTCGCGAAGGCTGCGGTTTTTAAAGTTAGATCGCATTTTTGTGCAGCTATGAAATGCTCTCAAGGTGCAGAAAGCCGGTTAAATTCAGTTCAGGTTCTTCTCTGCCTGCAATACATACAGCATATATGAGTATAGCAAGTCGGGGCGCAGGCAGCGAGAAAAAGAGAAAATATCGCCGGACAGTGGTCAATAACATTTTGTTAGGACGACAAAAAAAAGCATATTAGGCGCATATATATTTAACGGAAAATTTTGGTTGTGCGCTCATAGAAGATGCACAGCTGAACTAAGCGCAATTAAACACGTGAAAGGCACACAACACAGGGCAAGCGCTTTGTGTTCATGTTCCTATTCAGTTGCGCATCTGTGATGTGTAGCTTACAATGAACCAAACTGAAACACTTTAAGTTCCGATCATAGAATTTGGATCAAAATTCTCTCGTTTTTAATTTCGTCTGGTGGTAAACTTCTAGTTTAGGTAACACAAAACGAATTTATAACCGATTAATTTTTTCCTCGTGGAGGAATTCGATGCAGCGGCCCTAATGTGGGCGGAGCAGCACTTAACAGTTAAGTCGTCTCTCACTACAACAAAACGCATTAAAAAATGTTGCTATACGGCATTCGTAAAGCGGTGATCTTTATCGTCCATCCCATGCATACCACTTCACCTGCGCCTTGAACACACGACAGTGCAACGCCAAGAGGGCCGGGAGAAGATGTCCACTGCGTGTCACGTATATCTTGTCCTCTACGTCTTGCGCACATGTCCAACATTCTTCGACAAAAAAAATTGAAATTTGGGAAAGTGTAAGATTCTGGTATTGAAATATTCAAGGCCCATTCTTCCGATATCTGGAAAAATCTTCCTTTTATACTGTTTCCATTGCTCGCATCGAGCAGTTATGACTGTAATAGAAAACCAATGAGGAACACTTTGGACTGTAGCAAAAACGTTAATAGCAAAAAAAAATGCAAGCCTGCAGGCGGTAGGTTGGGGATATATTGATCGTTGTAGTAGAATTTTACAATATATGAGGAACACTGCGCTCATAATACCCTCCCTATACCCTATATAACACCCTCCCTGCAAATGCCTTTAAACGTTTTCCCGTTCCAGATTGCTTTTCTCCAGAACTGTTGGGTATGACGTCAGTGGTGCGCCTCCAGGCTCACCGTAACCGGAATGCAGGGGCAGCGGAGAACCTCCTCCATTACACGAAGTACATGGAGGCCTGCAGTTCCTGCAGCACCTTGACGGCCTCCACGTATTGGGCAGTGGTCAACACTGTGTCACCGCCGCCCTCAGACGACTGGCTGACCGCGCCGGACGTCTCCAGCTTGCTGGCGATGTGGTGTTTTGCACGGAAGGCGGCCAGGTGCGCGTAGTACACAGGGGCCGGGATGCTCACGCTCCTTGCACATCGGGAGTATGTGTGGCACAGGTAGAAGCTGAGCTTCTGCAGGTCGTCCGCGCTGAACATGGAGTCATCCCACACGACATAGTAGTGGGCCGGCCGGCTGGTGCCCTGCGGGTGCGCCGAGGAGTACACTTATTCACATGCGAGAATTCCAAGGGCCGTGTCATGTTGTGTCGCGTCGTGTCGAGGTATGTGGTGGTGCGGTGTGGTCCTGCTTGTGGTGCGATGTGGTGTGGCGTGGTGTTTGCGGTTTAAATGCGCCATTACGTGGGAAGGACAGTGTTTAAACGCAATATACAAAAACCGGCAGTGCCCATGAGCAACCCATGCACTTGCCCTGCTCCTAATGCCGCATGCACAACATGTTTCCGGCTTTATATGGTGTTGCATTTGGGTTGCAAGCCCCAAGGGTAGCGTTGGCCTGGCGGCCTGGGGCAAAGCTGGAAACATCCGAAGGTCCCGGCAAAGGATGAGTCGACTGGCAACAGAACAACTTGTTTATTCTGGCATCGCAAAAGAGCAGCCGGTCAGGGCGACCACGTTACTCGAAGGAAGCAAATCGAAGTCTCTCGTTGGCGTCCAGGGCAGCTCTCTTTATATACCCTCGGAGTCGAGGGCAAGGAGGAGCGGCTTGGGATGAGTCGCACAAGACGGCGACGCACGGACATGAACAGACGTGACGGGCGCGTCCGCCGGGCCGGCGCCGGTCAGACCTCCTCGCCTCCCAGTTGGGGAGCTCCTCTCCCCGGCTGCCGCGCCTTGACAAGCGTGGGCACCAACATGCACACACACACACACGCACGCACGACGACACGTGGCACTGAAACCTGTCTGGACGCGCTTGGCGGGAGGCGTTGCGGCCGCGATGAACGAAGCCGCGGCGTCCGTTGCATCCGCGCCGGCTATACCGCGCGTCGTAGGCGAGACATAACAGACCGCCCCGCCGGGAGAAGGAGATCCCGATGGTCAGGGGACTGCATCCGCTGTCCAGAGGGATGTCGCTCGATGATGCTCGTAATCGAAACCGATCGTCCCTCGACGTTGCTTGAGCGCAGCGCACAGAGAAGGCCTCGTTCTCGGGTTCAGGATCACATAGGACACTGCAAAGTCACTTCGGGAGAGTTGCCATTTTTGTGCTCGTTCCCAGCAAGCGTTAGAACTACGCCGAAACGCAACCGCTCAGTCAGCAAGCACGAGACAACCCTCACTAAGCTCTGCCAGGCTCTTTCCCCTTTTATACTACTGCCTAGTTCCTTACAGTAGTCAAGCAGCACTCAGAACGCGTCCACAAATTGGAAAATTGCACTAGAAAGCACATAATCACTTTGAAACACTAAACAAAAGCAATATGTTAAAAATCCTGCCTCAGGAAGAAAACATCAGTAACGAACAACTTTGAGGCGGATTCCTACGTTAGGGGCTTCGACTTAAGCCATCGGCGTTACCGTTGAGACTCCCCTTTTTGTAACGCACCTCAAAGGAATATTGTTGCAAAGCGAGGCTCCAGCGCAGGAGGCGGCCATTTTTGGGAGAGATGGTCTGCAGCCATTGGAGAGGGCAGTGATCCGTCTCAATGATAAACCTCGAGCCGGCTAGGTAGCATGACAATTTCTGAACGGCCCACACGAGACACGCACACTCTTTCTCGGTGGCGCTGTACGCCTGCTCACGACAGGTCAGCTTACGACTAGCATACAGGACGGGGTGTTCCACTTCTCCATTGTCCCTTTGGCACAGTACAACGCCCATGCCTCGCTCACTAGCATCGCACTGAACAACGAACCCTTTTGTATAGTCTGGCGATCGTAGCACAGGCTGGCTTGTTAGGGCGCTCTTTAGGGCGCTAAAAGCTCTTTCCTTTGTCTCGCTCCAGACGACTGTTTGGGGCTCTGTTTTTCTTAGAGCATCCGTCAGGGGAGCCGCGATATCGGAGTACCTGGGGATGTACCTCTGATAGTAGCCGGCGACACCTAAGAACGACCGAATATCGGTCTTCGTGCGCGGTTGCGGGAAGTCTCGCACAGCGGCCACCTTTATTTCAGATGGGCGGCGACGACCCTGTCCAATCACGTGACCGAGGTAGACAACCTCGGCCTGTGCTAATTGGCACTTGGGAGCCTTGACTGTCAAGCCCGCTTCGCGCAGGCGGGTTAGCACTGCCCGCAAGTGTGCCATATGCTCAGACCAGGATGCGGAGAATATCGCTACGTCGTCTGAATACGGTAAAGCGAATTCTTCCTGTCCCCGCAACACTTTGTCCATGAGGCTTGAAAAGCAGTATGGCGCGTTCTTCAAACCAAAACTCAAAACTTTAGGACGGAATGTTCCCATTGGTGAAATGAACGCCGCATACCTACTAGCCTCTTCTGTAAGTGGAACCTGCCAGTAACCCCTGACAAGATCTAGGGTGGAAATAAACTGAGCGCTACTAACTTTCTCAAGGCGCTCCTCGATGTTAGGGATCGGATAAATTTGATCCTTAGTGATGGAATTAAGCCTGCGGTAGTCGACGCAAGGACGAGGTTCCTTGCCCGGTACCTCAACTAAAATCAAAGGGGAGGTATAATCACTCTCACCCGCCTCAATAACACCGAGCTGTAGCATTTTCTTTACCTCAGCCTCCATAATATCGCGCTGGCGGGGTGACACCCGGTACGCCTTGGATCGTACTGGCTCTGGCGAGGTAAGTTCTATATCATGAGTAAGGACAGAAGTCCTTCCAGGCCTCTCAGAGAACTGACCTTGAAACTCTTGTAAGAGTTGGTGTAGTTCGGTTTTCTGCTCAGGCGACAGCGGTGCTTTACTGAGTAAGTCACTAATGACCTGATCAGTGTCTTCCCTGTTCGTCACTGAGCCTAGTCCCGGAAGCTCGACCGGAAGCTCTTCTAACTTTCCCTTGTCGGGCATTTCCTCTCCAGTACCTGGTGCCTTCAACGCTACAGGCTCAATTTTATCCAGTTCTGACGTGCTCGGAATATCAGCTTGCTGCGCCTCCGACCCTTTCTCATTGTTCGACAACGTCGGCCCCGCAACTACCGCCTTTGCAGCGAGCTCCCGAACTCTCGGTCTGGTTAAGGCCTGAACGCTAGCCTCACCAAACAAAAGCCCCTTCTCGCGCAGGAGGTGATCGGACCTGTTCGAAAATAGGTACGGGTACTGGGGGGGCAGCATAGATGACACTACGGCCTCCGTCTCAAGTGCTCCGAAAGGTCCTTCAATAAGCACTTTTGCTACGGGCAGACACACGCTATGAGCTTCCACGGCTTGCTTGATCCATGCGCACTCGCCCGTGAACATATCGGGTTCTACGTAAGAGGGGTGAACTACATCCATTGTAGCTGCGGAATCACGAAGCACTCGGCACTCTTTCCCGTTCACGAGGAAGTCTCGCATGTAAGGCTCGAGAAGCTTCATGTTCTCGTCAGTGCTACATAATGACAAACACACGACTTCTCTTTTTGTTTCTGGACACTGCGCCGAAAAGTGACCCGGCTTCTGGCACGTATAACACACGCGCGCTTGCCTCCTCTCGAACCGCTTTCTGCGTTCGGCTTCGGCTGCCGCCGTCTCCTTTCGTTCGGTCGGACTGCTTTCACTCGCATCCGCACTACGCGTGTCCCCCCTTGCTCTCATGGGTGTGAACTTCGGCCTCTCAGACTTGGAGCCAAATTCACCCTTTTGACCGTCCTTAGCTCCGCGAGCCCGACGCGTCACAAACTCCTCGGCTAGCTCGGCGGCTTTAGCCACTGTACTAACGTCTGGCCTATCCAAGACCCAGTACCGCACGTTCTCAGGTAACCGACTATAAAACTGTTCTAGCCCGAAACACTGCAGAATTTTCTCGTGGTCACCAAACGCTTTCTCTTCTTTGAGCCACTCCTGCATGTTTGACATAAGCCTGTAGGCAAACTCTGTATATGACTCATTTCTGCCTTTTTCATTTTCCCGAAACTTCCGACGGAACGCCTCCGCTGACAGCCTGTACTTTTTTAGCAGACTCGATTTCACTTTGTCGAAATCCTCTGCCTCCTCTCTCTTCAAGCGAGCGACTACGTCGGCCGCCTCGCCGGGTAACAAAGTGAGCAAGCGCTGTGGCCACGTTTCCCGAGAGAACCCCTGCTTCTCGCACGTTCGCTCAAAGTTAACCAGGAACAAACCAATGTCCTCTCCAAGCTTAAACGGCCGCATCAGGTCAGTCATTTTGAACGATACCCGTTCTCCTGCACCGTGTGCCTGACTTCCATTACGAGCGCGTTCCATCTCTACCTCGAGACGCTTCATTTCCAAAGCGCGCTCTTCTTTCTCTTTTTGCTCTTTACGTTCGCGCTCCTCTTTCTCTTTTTGTTCTTTACGTTCGCGCTCCTCTTTCTCTTTTTGTTCTTTACGTTCGCGCTCGTCTTTTTCTTTTTGTTCCCTCTCCTCAATGGTCTCAAGGCATTCCGACAGCTCGTCATCCTCAGCCTCCAACTCAAGAATCGCCCTTAGCAGTTCTGGTTTTCTGAGTTTGTCTGAGACATCAAGACCCAACTCTCTTGCAAGCTCCAGCAATTTCGGTTTGCGCAACGACTTCAAATCCATGGCTGCTCCGAATGCTGCTTTCTCTACTGCCTACTATTGTCTTGCCGCAAACTAACCCGGCAGCAACGACAACACAATTACCAGCTCTGTTTCTGACACTAACAAAAGCCTGGCAAAACTCAGAAGAAGAAAGTCCCGCACTCACCAAACCTCGCAGCCACGAATTCAGCGCAGTCGTTCCGCTGCAGGCAACCAGTCATCACACAGGGCTCGTTGCACTGCTCCCGGATGGTCGTTGTGCTGCTCAGCATACAGTTGACCGCATATCTTCGCTGCTGGCCTCCGTTGTCGGGATCTCACCGCTGGCAACCAGTTGTTGCAAAAGGGTTGCAAGCCCCAAGGGTAGCGTTGGCCTGGCGGCCTGGGGCAAAGCTGGAAACATCCGAAGGTCCCGGCAAAGGATGAGTCGACTGGCAACAGAACAACTTGTTTATTCTGGCATCGCAAAAGAGCAGCCGGTCAGGGCGACCACGTTACTCGAAGGAAGCAAATCGAAGTCTCTCGTTGGCGTCCGGGGCAGCTCTCTTTATATACCCTCGGAGTCGAGGGCAAGGAGGAGCGGCTTGGGATGAGTCGCACAAGACGGCGACGCACGGACATGAACAGACGTGACGGGCGCGTCCGCCGGGCCGGCGCCGGTCAGACCTCCTCGCCTCCCAGTTGGGGAGCTCCTCTCCCCGGCTGCCGCGCTTTGACAAGCGTGGGCACCAACATGCACACACACACACACGCACGCACGACGACACGTGGCACTGAAACCTGTCTGGACGCGCTTGGCGGGAGGCGTTGCGGCCGCGATGAACGAAGCCGCGGCGTCCGTTGCATCCGCGCCGGCTATACCGCGCGTCGTAGGCGAGACATAACACTG
>JARKHS020034595.1:0-38466 GCA_030143305.2 Amblyomma americanum
TATTATTATTGGTTTGAAGTTTAGTATTGCAAACAGCGCTTGTCTTTTTGCTGTCCATACGGCCACTTTATTATTATTGATTTGAAGTATAGGATTCCAAACGGCGCTTGTCTTTCTGCTGTTCATACGGTCACGTTGTTATTATTGATTTGAAGTATAGTATTGCAAACAGCGCTTCTCTTTGTGCTGTCCATACGGCCACGTTATTATTATTGATTTGAAGTATAGAATTCCAAACAGCGCTTGTCCTCGTGCTGTCCATACGGCCACGTTATTATTATAGATTTGAAGTATAGTATTCCAAACATCGCTTGTCTTTGTGCTGTCCGTACGGCCACGTTATTATTATTGATTTGAAGTATAGAATTCCAAACAGCGCTTGTCTTTGTGCTGTAAATACGGCCACGTTATTATTATTGATTTGAAGTATAGTATTCCAAAGAGCGCTTGTCTTTCTGCCGTCCATGCGGCCACGTTATTATTATTCATTTGAAGTATAGTATTGCAAACAGCGCTTGTCTTTGCGCTGTCCATACGGCCACGTTACTATTATTGATTTGAAGTACAGTATTCTAAACAGCGCTTGTCTTCGGGCTGTCAATACGGCCACGTTATTTTTATTGATTTGAAGTATAGTATTCCAAAGAGCGCTTGCCTTTGTGCTGTACACACGGGCACGTTATTTTTATTGATTTGAAGTATAGTATTCCGAACAGCGCTTGTCTTTGTGCGGTCCATACGGCCACGTTATTTTTATTGATTTGAAGTATTGTATTCCAAACATCGCTTGTCTTTGTGCTGTCCATACGGCCACGTTATTATTATTGATTTGAAGTGTAGTATTCCTAACAGCGCTTGTCTTTGTGCGGTCTATACGGCCACGTTATTATTGATTTGAAGTATAGAATTCCAAACAGCGCTTGTCTTTGTGCTGTTCATACGGCCACGTTATTATTTTCGATTTGAATTATAGTATTCCAAACAGCGCTTGTCTTTGTGCTGTCCATAGGGCCACGGTATTATTATTGATTTGAAGTATAGTATTCCAAACAGCGCTTGTCCTTGTGCTGTCCATACGGCCACGTTATTATTATTGATTTGAAGTATAGTATTCCAAACAGCGCTTGTTTTTGTTTTGTCCATACAGCCACATTATTATTATTGATTTGAAGTATAGTATTCCAAACAGCGCTTGTCTTTGTGCTGTCCATACGGCCACGTTATTATTATTCATTTGAAGTATAGTATTGCAAACAGCGCTTGTCGTTGTGCTGTCCATACGGCCACGTTATTATTATTGATTTGAAGTATAGTATTCCAAACAGCGCTTGTCCTTGTGCTGTCCATACAGCCACGTTATTATTATTGATTTGAAGTATAGTATTGCAAACAGCGCTTGCCTTTGTGCTGTCCATACGTCCACGTTACTGTTATTGATTTGAACTATAGAATTCCAAACAGCGCTTGTCTTTGGGCTGTTCATACGGCCACGTTATTATTATTGATTTGAAGTATAGTATTGCAAACAGCGCTTGTCTTTGTGCTGTCGATACGGCCACGTTATTATTATTGATTTGAAGTATAGAATTCCAAACAGCGCTTGTCCTCGTGCTGTCCATACGGCCACGTTATTATTATTGATTTGAAGTATAGTATTCCAAACATCGCTTGTCTTTGTGCTGTCTGTAAGGCCACGTTATTATTATTAATTTGAAGTATAGAATTTTAAACAGCGCTTGTCTTTGTGCTGTAAATACGGCCACGTTAATATTATTGATTTGAAGTATAGTATTCCAAAGAGCACTTGTCTTTCTGCCGTCCGTGCAGCCACGTTATTATTATTGATTTGAAGTATAGTATTGCAAACAGCGCTTGTATTTGTGCTGTTCATACGGCCACGTTACTATTATTGATTTGAAGTACAGTATTCTAAACAGCGCTTGTCTTCGGGCTGTCCATACGGCCACGTTATTATTATTGATTTCAACTATAGTATTCAAAACAGCGCTTGTCTTGGTGCTGTCCATACGTCCACGTTATTATTATTGATTTGAAGTATAGTATTCCAAACAGCGCTTGTCTTTCTGCCGTCCATGCGGCCACGTTATTATTATTGATTTGAAGTATAGTATTCCAAACAGCGCGTCTTTGTGCTGTCCATACGCCACGTTATTCTTATTGATTTGAAGTATAGAATTCCAAACAGCGCTTGTCCTTGTGCTGTCCATACGGCCACGTTATTATTATTGATTTGAAGAATGGTATTTCAAACTGCGCTTGTCTTTGTTTTGTCCATACAGCCACGTTATTATTATTGATTTGAAGTATAGTATTCCAAACAGCGGTTGTCTTTGTGCTGTCCATACGGCCACGTTATTATTATTGATTTGACGTAGAGTATTGCAAACAGCGCTTGTCGTTGTGCTGTCCATACGGCCACGTTATTATTATTGATTTGAAGTATAGTATTCCAAACAGCGCTTGTCCTTGTGCTGTACATACAGCCACGTTATTATTATTGATTTGAAGTATAGTATTGCAAACAGCGCTTGCCTTTGTGCTGTCCATACGGCCACGTTACTATTATTGATTTGAAGTATAGAATTGCAAACAGCGCTTGTCTTTGGGCTGTTGATACGGCCACGTTATTATTATTGATTTGAAGTATAGAATTCCAAACAGCGCTTGTCCTCGTGCTGTCCATAAGGCCACGTTATTGTTATTGATTTGAAGTATAGTATTCCAAACAGCGCTCGTTCGTGCTGTCCATACAGCCACGTTATTATTATTGATTTGAAGTATAGTATTGCAAACAACGCTTGCTTTTGTGCTGTCCATAATGCCATGTTACTTATATTGATTTGAAGTATAGAATTCCAAACAGCGCTTGTCTTTGGGCTGTTCATACGGCCACGTTATTATTATTGATTTGAAGTATAGTATAGCAAACAGCGCTTGTCTTTGTGCTGTCCATACGGCAACGTTATTATTATTGAATTGAAGTATAGAACTCCAAACAGCGCTTGTCCTCGTGCCGTCCATGCGGCCACGTTATTATTATTGATTTGAAGTATAGTATTCCAAACAGCGCGTCTTTGTGCTGTCCATACGCCACGTTATTCTTATTGATTTGAAGTAAAGAATTCCAAACAGCACATGTCCTTGTGCTGTCCATACGGCCACGTTATTATTATTGATTTGAAGAATGGTATTTCAAACTGCGCTTGTCTTTGTTTTGTCCATACAGCCACGTTATTATTATTGATTTGAAGTATAGTATTCCAAACAGCGGTTGTCTTTGTGCTGTCCATACGGCCACGTTATTATTATTGATTTGATGTAGAGTATTGCAAACAGCGCTTGTCGTTGTGCTGTCCATACGGCCACGTTATTATTATTGATTTGAAGTATAGTATTCCAAACAGCGCTTGTCCTTGTGCTGTACATACAGCCACGTTATTAATATTGATTTGAAGTATAGAATTCCAAACAGCGCTTGTCTTTGTGCAGTAAATACGGCCACGTTAATATTATTGATTTGAAGTATAGTATTCCAAAGAGCGCTTGTCATTCTGCCGTCCATGCGGCCACGTTATTATTATTGACTTGAAGTATGGTATTGCAAACAGCGCTTGTCTTTGTGCTGTCCATACGGCCACGTTACTATTATTGATTTGAAGTACAGTATTCTAAACAGCGCTTTTCTTCGGGCTGTCCATACGGCCACGTTACTATTATTGATTTGAAGTATAGTATCCCAAACAGCGCTTGCCTTTGTGCTGTCCATACGGCCACGTTATTAATATTGATTTGAAGTATAGTATTCCAAACAGCGCTTGTTTTTGTTTTGTCCATACAGCCACATTATTATTATTGATTTGAAGTATAGTATTCCAAACAGCGCTTGTCTTTGTGCTGTCCATACGGCCACGTTATTATTATTCATTTGAAGTATAGTATTGCAAACAGCGCTTGTCGTTGTGCTGTCCATACGGCCACGTTATTATTATTGATTTGAAGTATAGTATTGCAAACAGCGCTTGCCTTTGTGCTGTCCATACGGCCACGTTACTATTATTGATTTGAACTATAGAATTCCAAACAGCGCTTGTCTTTGGGCTGTTCATACGGCCACGTTATTATTATTGATTTGAAGTATAGTATTGCAAACAGCGCTTGTCTTTGTGCTGTCGATACGGCCACGTTATTATTATTGATTTGAAGTATAGAATTCCAAACAGCGCTTGTCCTCGTGCTGTCCATACGGCCACGTTATTATTATTGATTTGAAGTATAGTACTCCAAATATCGCTTGTCCTTGTGCTGTCCGCACGGCCAAGTTAATAATATTGATTTGAAGTATAGAATTCCAAACAGCGCGTGTCTTCGAGCTGTCCATACGGCCACGTTATTATTATTGATTTGATATATAGCATTCCGAACAGCGCTTGTCTTCATGCTGTCCTTACGGCCACGTTATTATTATTGATTTGAAATATAACATTGCGTACAGCGCTTGTCTTTGTGCTGTCCATACGGCCACTTTATTATTATTGATTTGAAGTATAGAATTCCGAACAGCGCTTGTTTCGTGACGTCCATACGGCCACGTTATTATTATTGATTTGAAGTATAGTATTCCAAACAGCGCTTGTCTTCGTGCTGTCCATACGGCGACGTTATTATTATTGATTTGAAGTATAGTATTGCAAACAGCGCTTGTCTTTGTGCTGTCCATACGGCCACGTTATTATTTTTGATTTGAAGTAAACAATTCCAAACAGCGTTTGTCTTCGTGCTGTCCATACGCCCACGTTATTATTATTGATTTGAAGTATAGTATTGAAAACAGCGCTTGTCTTTGTGCTGTCCATAAGGCCACGTTATTATTATTGATTTGAAGTATAGTATTGCAGACAGCGCTTGTCTTTGTGCTGTCCATCCGGCCACGTTATTATTATTGATTTGAAGTATAGTATTCTAAACAGCGCTAGTCTTTGTGCTGTCCATACGGCCACGTTATTATTAATGATTTGAAGTACAGAATTGCAGACAGCGCTTGTCTTTGTGCTGTCCATACGGCCATGTTATTATTATTGATTTGAAGTGTAGTATTCCAAACAACGCTTGTCTTTATGCTGTCCATACAGCCACGTTATTATTATTGGTTTGAAGTTTAGTATTGCAAACAGCGCTTGTCTTTTTGCTGTCCATACGGCCACTTTATTATTATTGATTTGAAGTATAGGATTCCAAACGGCGCTTGTCTTTCTGCTGTTCATACGGTCACGTTGTTATTATTGATTTGAAGTATAGTATTGCAAACAGCGCTTCTCTTTGTGCTGTCCATACGGCCACGTTATTATTATTGATTTGAAGTATAGAATTCCAAACAGCGCTTGTCCTCGTGCTGTCCATACGGCCACGTTATTATTATAGATTTGAAGTATAGTATTCCAAACATCGCTTGTCTTTGTGCTGTCCGTACGGCCACGTTATTATTATTGATTTGAAGTATAGAATTCCAAACAGCGCTTGTCTTTGTGCTGTAAATACGGCCACGTTATTATTATTGATTTGAAGTATAGTATTCCAAAGAGCGCTTGTCTTTCTGCCGTCCATGCGGCCACGTTATTATTATTCATTTGAAGTATAGTATTGCAAACAGCGCTTGTCTTTGCGCTGTCCATACGGCCACGTTACTATTATTGATTTGAAGTACAGTATTCTAAACAGCGCTTGTCTTCGGGCTGTCAATACGGCCACGTTATTTTTATTGATTTGAAGTATAGTATTCCAAAGAGCGCTTGCCTTTGTGCTGTACACACGGGCACGTTATTTTTATTGATTTGAAGTATAGTATTCCGAACAGCGCTTGTCTTTGTGCGGTCCATACGGCCACGTTATTTTTATTGATTTGAAGTATTGTATTCCAAACATCGCTTGTCTTTGTGCTGTCCATACGGCCACGTTATTATTATTGATTTGAAGTGTAGTATTCCTAACAGCGCTTGTCTTTGTGCGGTCTATACGGCCACGTTATTATTGATTTGAAGTATAGAATTCCAAACAGCGCTTGTCTTTGTGCTGTTCATACGGCCACGTTATTATTTTCGATTTGAATTATAGTATTCCAAACAGCGCTTGTCTTTGTGCTGTCCATAGGGCCACGTTATTATTATTGATTTGAAGTATAGTATTCCAAACAGCGCTTGTCCTTGTGCTGTCCATACGGCCACGTTATTATTATTGATTTGAAGTATAGTATTCCAAACAGCGCTTGTTTTTGTTTTGTCCATACAGCCACATTATTATTATTGATTTGAAGTATAGTATTCCAAACAGCGCTTGTCTTTGTGCTGTCCATACGGCCACGTTATTATTATTCATTTGAAGTATAGTATTGCAAACAGCGCTTGTCGTTGTGCTGTCCATACGGCCACGTTATTATTATTGATTTGAAGTATAGTATTCCAAACAGCGCTTGTCCTTGTGCTGTCCATACAGCCACGTTATTATTATTGATTTGAAGTATAGTATTGCAAACAGCGCTTGCCTTTGTGCTGTCCATACGTCCACGTTACTATTATTGATTTGAACTATAGAATTCCAAACAGCGCTTGTCTTTGGGCTGTTCATACGGCCACGTTATTATTATTGATTTGAAGTATAGTATTGCAAACAGCGCTTGTCTTTGTGCTGTCGATACGGCCACGTTATTATTATTGATTTGAAGTATAGAATTCCAAACAGCGCTTGTCCTCGTGCTGTCCATACGGCCACGTTATTATTATTGATTTGAAGTATAGTATTCCAAACATCGCTTGTCTTTGTGCTGTCTGTAAGGCCACGTTATTATTATTAATTTGAAGTATAGAATTTTAAACAGCGCTTGTCTTTGTGCTGTAAATACGGCCACGTTAATATTATTGATTTGAAGTATAGTATTCCAAAGAGCACTTGTCTTTCTGCCGTCCGTGCAGCCACGTTATTATTATTGATTTGAAGTATAGTATTGCAAACAGCGCTTGTATTTGTGCTGTTCATACGGCCACGTTACTATTATTGATTTGAAGTACAGTATTCTAAACAGCGCTTGTCTTCGGGCTGTCCATACGGCCACGTTATTATTATTGATTTCAACTATAGTATTCAAAACAGCGCTTGTCTTGGTGCTGTCCATACGTCCACGTTATTATTATTGATTTGAAGTATAGTATTCCAAACAGCGCTTGTCTTTATGCTGTCCATACGGCCACGTTATTATTATTGATTTGAAGTATAGTATTCCAAACAGCGCTTGTCCTTGTGCTGTCCATACGCCCTCGTTATTATTATTGATTTGAAGTATAGTATTCCAAACAGCGCTTGTTTTGTGTTGTCCATACGGCCACGTTATTATTATTGATTTGAAGTATAGTATTCCAAACAGCGCTTGTCTTTGGGCTGTCCATACGGCCACGTTATTATTATTGATTTGAAGTATAGTATTGCAAACAGCGCTTGTCTTTGTGCTCTCCATACAGCCACGTTAATATTATTGATTTTAAGTATAGTATTGCAAACAGCGCTTGTTTTGTGCTGTCAATACGACCACGTTATTATTAATGATTTGAAGTATAGAATTCCAAACAGCGCTTGTCTTTGTGCTGTTCATACGGCCACGCTATTATTATTGATTTGAAGTATAGTATAGCAAACAGTTCTGGTCTTTGTGCTGTCCATACAGCCACGTTATTATTATTGATTTGAAGTATAGAATTCCAAACAGCGCTTGTCCTCGTGCTGTCCATACGGCCACGTTATTATTATTGATTTGAAGTATAGTACTCCAAACATCGCTTGTCCTTGTGCTGTCCGCACGGCCAAGTTAATAATATTGATTTGAAGTATAGAATTCCAAACAGCGCGTGTCTTCGAGCTGTCCATACGGCCACGTTATTATTATTGATTTGATATATAGCATTCCGAACAGCGCTTGTCTTCATGCTGTCCTTACGGCCACGTTATTATTATTGATTTGAAATATAACATTGCGTACAGCGCTTGTCTTTGTGCTGTCCATACGGCCACTTTATTATTATTGATTTGAAGTATAGAATTCCGAACAGCGCTTGTTTCGTGCTGTCCATACGGCCACGTTATTATTATTGATTTGAAGTATAGTATTCAAAACAGCGCTTGTCTTTGTGCTGTAAATACGGCCACGTTACTATTATTGATTTGAAGTATAGTATTCCAAACAGCACTTGTCTTTGTGTTGTCCATACGGCCACGTTATTATTATTGATTTGAAATATAGTATTCCAAACAGCGCTTGTCTTTGTGCTGTCCATACGGCGACGTTATTATTATTGATTTGAAGTATAGTATTGCAAACAGCGCTTGTCTTTGTGCTGTCCATACGGCCACGTTATTATTTTTGATTTGAAGTAAAGAATTCCAAACAGCGTTTGTCTTCGTGCTGTCCATACGCCCACGTTATTATTATTGATTTGAAGTATAGTATTGAAAACAGCGCTTGTCTTTGTGCTGTCCATAAGGCCACGTTATTATTATTGATTTGAAGTATAGTATTGCAGACAGCGCTTGTCTTTGTGCTGTCCATCCGGCCACGTTATTATTATTGATTTGAAGTATAGTATTCCAAACAGCGCTTGTCTTTGTGCTGTCTATACGGCCACGTTATTTTTATTGATTTGAAGTATAGAATTCCAAACAGCGCTTGTCTTTGTGCTGTTCATACGGCCACGTTATTATTATCGATTTGAATTATAGTATTCCAAACAGCGCTTGTCATTGTGCTGTCCATAGGGCCACGTTATTATTATTGATTTGAAGTATAGTATTCCAAACAGCGCTTGTCATTCTGCTGTCCATACGGCCAAGTTATTATTATTGATTTGAAGTATAGGATTGCAAACAGCGCTTGTCTTTATGCTGTCCATACGGCCACGTTACTATTATTGATTTGAAGTATAGTATTCTAAACAGCGCTTGTCTTTGTGCTGTCCATACGGCCCCGTTATTATTATTAATTTGAAGTATAGTATTCCATACAGCGCTTGTTTTTGTGCTGTAAACACGGCCACGTTACTATTATTGATTTGAAGTATAGAATTCCAAGCAACGCTTGTCTTCGTGCTGTCCATGCGGCCACCTTATTATTATTGATTTGAAGTATTGTATTCCGAACAGCGCTTGTCTTTTTGCTGTCCATACGGGCACGTTATTATTATTGATTTGAAGTATAGT
This sequence comes from Amblyomma americanum, assembly GCA_030143305.2. Classification (NCBI taxonomy): domain Eukaryota; kingdom Metazoa; phylum Arthropoda; class Arachnida; order Ixodida; family Ixodidae; genus Amblyomma; species Amblyomma americanum. Next base: position 9,256 of record JARKHS020034595.1, read on the forward strand.
ATTCAAAACAGCGCTTGTCTTTGTGCTGTCCATACGGCCACGTTATTATTATTGATTTGAAGTATAGTATTCCAAACAGCGCTTGTCTTTGTGCTGTCTATAAGGCCACGTTATTATTATTGATTTGAAGTATAGAATTCCAAACAGCGCTTGTCTTTGTGCTGTTCATACGGCCACGTTATTATTATCGATTTGAATTATAGTATTCCAAACAGCGCTTGTCATTGTGCTGTCCATAGGGCCACGTTATTATTATTGATTTGAAGTATAGTATTCCAAACAGCGCTTCTCCTTCTGCTGTCCATACGGCCAAGTTATTATTATTGATTTGAAGTATAGTATTCTAAACAGCGCTAGTCTTTGTGCTGTCCATACGGCCACGTTATTATTAATGATTTGAAGTACAGAATTGCAGACAGCGCTTGTCTTTGTGCTGTCCATACGGCCATGTTATTATTATTGATTTGAAGTGTAGTATTCCAAACAACGCTTGTCTTTATGCTGTCCATACAGCCACGTTATTATTATTGGTTTGAAGTTTAGTATTGCAAACAGCGCTTGTCTTTTTGCTGTCCATACGGCCACTTTATTATTATTGATTTGAAGTATAGGATTCCAAACGGCGCTTGTCTTTCTGCTGTTCATACGGTCACGTTGTTATTATTGATTTGAAGTATAGTATTGCAAACAGCGCTTCTCTTTGTGCTGTCCATACGGCCACGTTATTATTATTGATTTGAAGTATAGAATTCCAAACAGCGCTTGTCCTCGTGCTGTCCATACGGCCACGTTATTATTATAGATTTGAAGTATAGTATTCCAAACATCGCTTGTCTTTGTGCTGTCCGTACGGCCACGTTATTATTATTGATTTGAAGTATAGAATTCCAAACAGCGCTTGTCTTTGTGCTGTAAATACGGCCACGTTATTATTATTGATTTGAAGTATAGTATTCCAAAGAGCGCTTGTCTTTCTGCCGTCCATGCGGCCACGTTATTATTATTCATTTGAAGTATAGTATTGCAAACAGCGCTTGTCTTTGTGCTGTCCATACGGCCACGTTATTTTTATTGATTTGAAGTATAGTATTCCAAAGAGCGCTTGCCTTTGTGCTGTACATACGGGCACGTTATTTTTATTGATTTGAAGTATAGTATTCCGAACAGCGCTTGTCTTTGTGCGGTCCATACGGCCACGTTATTTTTATTGATTTGAAGTATTGTATTCCAAACATCGCTTGTCTTTGTGCTGTCCATACGGCCACGTTATTATTATTGATTTGAAGTGTAGTATTCCTAACAGCGCTTGTCTTTGTGCGGTCTATACGGCCACGTTATTATTGATTTGAAGTATAGAATTCCAAACAGCGCTTGTCTTTGTGCTGTTCATACGGCCACGTTATTATTTTCGATTTGAATTATAGTATTCCAAACAGCGCTTGTCTTTGTGCTGTCCATACGGCCACGTTATTATTATTGATTTGAAGTATAGTATTCCAAACAGCGCTTGTCTTTGTGCTGTCCATACGGCCACGTTATTATTATTGATTTGAAGTATTAGTATTGCAAACAGCGCTTGTCTTTTTGCTGTCCATACGGCCACGTTATTATTATTGATTTGAAGTATAGTATTCCAAACAGCGCTTGTCTTTCGTGCTGTCCATACGGCCACGTTATTATTATTGATTTGAAGTATAGTATTCCAAACAGCGCTTGTCTTTGTGCTGTCCATACGGCCACGTTATTATTATTGATTTGAAGTATAGAATTCCAAACAGCGCTTGTCTTTGTGCTGTCCATACGGCCACGTTATTATTATTGATTTGAAGTATAGTATTCCAAACAGCGCTTGTCTTTGTGCTGTCCATACGGCCACGTTATTATTATTGATTTGAAGTATAGTATTCCAAACAGCGCTTGTCTTTGTGCTGTCCATACGGCCACGTTATTATTATTGATTTGAAGTATAGTATTCCAAACAGCGCTTGTCTTTCTGCCGTCCATGCGGCCACGTTATTATTATTCATTTGAAGTATAGTATTGCAAACAGCGCTTGTCTTTGTGCTGTCCATACGGCCACGTTATTTTTATTGATTTGAAGTATAGTATTCCAAAGAGCGCTTGCCTTTGTGCTGTACACACGGGCACGTTATTTTTATTGATTTGAAGTATAGTATTCCGAACAGCGCTTGTCTTTGTGCGGTCCATACGGCCACGTTATTTTTATTGATTTGAAGTATTGTATTCCAAACATCGCTTGTCTTTGTGCTGTCCATACGGCCACGTTATTATTATTGATTTGAAGTGTAGTATTCCTAACAGCGCTTGTCTTTGTGCGGTCTATACGGCCACGTTATTATTGATTTGAAGTATAGAATTCCAAACAGCGCTTGTCTTTGTGCTGTTCATACGGCCACGTTATTATTTTCGATTTGAATTATAGTATTCCAAACAGCGCTTGTCTTTGTGCTGTCCATAGGGCCACGTTATTATTATTGATTTGAAGTATAGTATTCCAAACAGCGCTTGTCCTTGTGCTGTCCATACGGCCACGTTATTATTATTGATTTGAAGTATAGTATTCCAAACAGCGCTTGTCTTTTGTTCTGTCCATACGGCCACGTTATTATTATTGATTTGAAGTATAGTATTCCAAACAGCGCTTGTCTTTGTGCTGTCCATACGGCCACGTTATTATTATTCATTTGAAGTATAGTATTGCAAACAGCGCTTGTCGTTGTGCTGTCCATACGGCCACGTTATTATTATTGATTTGAAGTATAGTATTCCAAACAGCGCTTGTCCTTGTGCTGTCCATACAGCCACGTTATTATTATTGATTTGAAGTATAGTATTGCAAACAGCGCTTGCCTTTGTGCTGTCCATACGTCCACGTTACTATTATTGATTTGAACTATAGAATTCCAAACAGCGCTTGTCTTTGGGCTGTTCATACGGCCACGTTATTATTATTGATTTGAAGTATAGTATTGCAAACAGCGCTTGTCTTTGTGCTGTCCATACGGCCACGTTATTATTATTATTTGAAGTATAGTATTCCAAACAGCGCTTGTCTTTGTGCTGTCCATACGGCCACGTTATTATTATTGATTTGAAGTATAGTATTCCAAACAGCGCTTGTCTTCGTGCTGTCCATACGGCCACGTTATTATTATTGATTTGAAGTATAGTATTCCAAACAGCGCTTGTCTTTGTGCTGTAAATACGGCCACGTTACTATTATTGATTTGAAGTATAGTATTCCAAACAGCGCTTGTCTTTGTGCTGTCCATACGGCCACGTTATTTTATTGATTGAAGTATGTATTGCAAACAGCGCTTGTCTTTGTGCTGTCCATACGGCCACGTTACTATTATTGATTTGAAGTATAGTATTCCTAACAGCGCTTGTCTTCGTGCTGTCCATACGGCCACGTTATTATTATTGATTTCAACTATAGTATTCAAAACAGCGCTTGTCTTCGTGCTGTCCATACGGCCACGTTATTATTATTGATTTGAAGTATAGTATTCCAAACAGCGCTTGTCTTTGTGCTGTCCATACGGCCACGTTATATTATTGATTTGAAGTATAGTATTCCAAACAGCGCTCGTCTTTTGCTGTCCATACAGCCACGTTATTATTATTGATTTGAAGTATAGTATTGCAAACAGCGCTTGCCTTTGTGCTGTCCATACGGCCACGTTACTATTATTGATTTGAAGTATAGTATTCCAAACAGCGCTTGTCTTTCGGGCTGTTCATACGGCCACGTTATTATTATTGATTTGAAGTATAGTATTCCAAACAGCGCTTGTCTTTGTGCTGTCCATACGGCCACGTTATTATTATTGATTTGAAGTATAGTATTCCAAACAGCGCTTGTCTTTATGCTGTCCATACGGCCACGTTATTATTATTGATTTGAAGTATAGTATTCCAAACAGCGCTTGTCCTTGTGCTGTCCATACGCCCTCGTTATTATTATTGATTTGAAGTATAGTATTCCAAACAGCGCTTGTTTTGTGTTGTCCATACGGCCACGTTATTATTATTGATTTGAAGTATAGTATTCCAAACAGCGCTTGTCTTTGGGCTGTCCATACGGCCACGTTATTATTATTGATTTGAAGTATAGTATTGCAAACAGCGCTTGTCTTTGTGCTCTCCATACAGCCACGTTAATATTATTGATTTTAAGTATAGTATTGCAAACAGCGCTTGTTTTGTGCTGTCAATACGACCACGTTATTATTAATGATTTGAAGTATAGAATTCCAAACAGCGCTTGTCTTTGTGCTGTTCATACGGCCACGCTATTATTATTGATTTGAAGTATAGTATAGCAAACAGTTCTGGTCTTTGTGCTGTCCATACAGCCACGTTATTATTATTGATTTAAAGTATAGAATTCCAAACAGCGCTTGTCCTCGTGCTGTCCATACGGCCACGTTATTATTATTGATTTGAAGTATAGTACTCCAAACATCGCTTGTCCTTGTGCTGTCCGCACGGCCAAGTTAATAATATTGATTTGAAGTATAGAATTCCAAACAGCGCGTGTCTTCGAGCTGTCCATACGGCCACGTTATTATTATTGATTTGATATATAGCATTCCGAACAGCGCTTGTCTTCATGCTGTCCTTACGGCCACGTTATTATTATTGATTTGAAATATAACATTGCGTACAGCGCTTGTCTTTGTGCTGTCCATACGGCCACTTTATTATTATTGATTTGAAGTATAGAATTCCGAACAGCGCTTGTTTCGTGCTGTCCATACGGCCACGTTATTATTATTGATTTGAAGTATAGTATTCAAAACAGCGCTTGTCTTTGTGCTGTAAATACGGCCACGTTACTATTATTGATTTGAAGTATAGTATTCCAAACAGCACTTGTGTTTGTGTTGTCCATACGGCCACGTTATTATTATTGATTTGAAATATAGTATTCCAAACAGCGCTTGTCTTTGTGCTGTCCATACGGCGACGTTATTATTATTGATTTGAAGTATAGTATTGCAAACAGCGCTTGTCTTTGTGCTGTCCATACGGCCACGTTATTATTTTTGATTTGAAGTAAAGAATTCCAAACAGCGTTTGTCTTCGTGCTGTCCATACGCCCACGTTATTATTATTGATTTGAAGTATAGTATTGAAAACAGCGCTTGTCTTTGTGCTGTCCATAAGGCCACGTTATTATTATTGATTTGAAGTATAGTATTGCAGACAGCGCTTGTCTTTGTGCTGTCCATCCGGCCACGTTATTATTATTGATTTGAAGTATAGTATTCCAAACAGCGCTTGTCTTTGTGCTGTCTATACGGCCACGTTATTTTTATTGATTTGAAGTATAGAATTCCAAACAGCGCTTGTCTTTGTGCTGTTCATACGGCCACGTTATTATTATCGATTTGAATTATAGTATTCCAAACAGCGCTTGTCATTGTGCTGTCCATAGGGCCACGTTATTATTATTGATTTGAAGTATAGTATTCCAAACAGCGCTTGTCATTCTGCTGTCCATACGGCCAAGTTATTATTATTGATTTGAAGTATAGGATTGCAAACAGCGCTTGTCTTTATGCTGTCCATACGGCCACGTTACTATTATTGATTTGAAGTATAGTATTCTAAACAGCGCTTGTCTTTGTGCTGTCCATACGGCCCCGTTATTATTATTAATTTGAAGTATAGTATTCCATACAGCGCTTGTTTTTGTGCTGTAAACACGGCCACGTTACTATTATTGATTTGAAGTATAGAATTCCAAGCAACGCTTGTCTTCGTGCTGTCCATGCGGCCACCTTATTATTATTGATTTGAAGTATTGTATTCCGAACAGCGCTTGTCTTTTTGCTGTCCATACGGGCACGTTATTATTATTGATTTGAAGTATATTATTCAAAACAGCGCTTGTCTTTGTGCTGTCCATACGGCCACGTTATTATTATTGATTTGAAGTATAGTATTCCAAACAGCGCTTGTCTTTGTGCTGTCTATAAGGCCACGTTATTATTATTGATTTGAAGTATAGAATTCCAAACAGCGCTTGTCTTTGTGCTGTTCATACGGCCACGTTATTATTATCGATTTGAATTATAGTATTCCAAACAGCGCTTGTCATTGTGCTGTCCATAGGGCCACGTTATTATTATTGATTTGAAGTATAGTATTCCAAACAGCGCTTCTCCTTCTGCTGTCCATACGGCCAAGTTATTATTATTGATTTGAAGTATAGTATTCTAAACAGCGCTAGTCTTTGTGCTGTCCATACGGCCACGTTATTATTAATGATTTGAAGTACAGAATTGCAGACAGCGCTTGTCTTTGTGCTGTTCATACGGCCATGTTATTATTATTGATTTGAAGTGTAGTATTCCAAACAACGCTTGTCTTTATGCTGTCCATACAGCCACGTTATTATTATTGGTTTGAAGTTTAGTATTGCAAACAGCGCTTGTCTTTTTGCTGTCCATACGGCCACTTTATTATTATTGATTTGAAGTATAGGATTTCAAACGGCGCTTGTCTTTCTGCTGTTCATACGGTCACGTTGTTATTATTGATTTGAAGTATAGTATTGCAAACAGCGCTTCTCTTTGTGCTGTCCATACGGCCACGTTATTATTATTGATTTGAAGTATAGAATTCCAAACAGCGCTTGTCCTCGTGCTGTCCATACGGCCACGTTATTATTATAGATTTGAAGTATAGTATTCCAAACATCGCTTGTCTTTGTGCTGTCCGTACGGCCACGTTATTATTTTTGATTTGAAGTATAGAATTCCAAACAGCGCTTGTCTTTGTGCTGTAAATACGGCCACGTTATTATTATTGATTTGAAGTATAGTATTCCAAAGAGCGCTTGTCTTTCTGCCGTCCATGCGGCCACGTTATTATTATTCATTTGAAGTATAGTATTGCAAACAGCGCTTGTCTTTGCGCTGTCCATACGGCCACGTTATTATTATTGATTTGAAGTACAGTATTCTAAACAGCGCTTGTCTTCGGGCTGTCAATACGGCCACGTTATTTTTATTGATTTGAAGTATAGTATTCCAAAGAGCGCTTGCCTTTGTGCTGTACACACGGGCACGTTATTTTTATTGATTTGAAGCATAGTATTCCGAACAGCGCTTGTCTTTGTGCGGTCCATACGGCCACGTTATTTTTATTGATTTGAAGTATTGTATTCCAAACATCGCTTGTCTTTGTGCTGTCCATACGGCCACGTTATTATTATTGATTTGAAGTGTAGTATTCCTAACAGCGCTTGTCTTTGTGCGGTCTATACGGCCACGTTATTATTGATTTGAAGTATAGAATTCCAAACAGCGCTTGTCTTTGTGCTGTTCATACGGCCACGTTATTATTTTCGATTTGAATTATAGTATTCCAAACAGCGCTTGTCTTTGTGCTGTCCATAGGGCCACGTTATTATTATTGATTTGAAGTATAGTATTCCAAACAGCGCTTGTCCTTGTGCTGTCCATACGGCCACGTTATTATTATTGATTTGAAGTATAGTATTCCAAACAGCGCTTGTTTTTGTTTTGTCCATACAGCCACATTATTATTATTGATTTGAAGTATAGTATTCCAAACAGCGCTTGTCTTTGTGCTGTCCATACGGCCACGTTATTATTATTCATTTGAAGTATAGTATTGCAAACAGCGCTTGTCGTTGTGCTGTCCATACGGCCACTTTATTATTATTGATTTGAAGTATAGTATTCCAAACAGCGCTTGTCCTTGTGCTGTCCATACAGCCACGTTATTATTATTGATTTGAAGTATAGTATTGCAAACAGCGCTTGCCTTTGTGCTGTCCATACGTCCACGTTACTATTATTGATTTGAACTATAGAATTCCAAACAGCGCTTGTCTTTGGGCTGTTCATACGGCCACGTTATTATTATTGATTTGAAGTATAGTATTGCAAACAGCGCTTGTCTTTGTGCTGTCGATACGGCCACGTTATTATTATTGATTTGAAGTATAGAATTCCAAACAGCGCTTGTCCTCGTGCTGTCCATACGGCCACGTTATTATTATTGATTTGAAGTATAGTATTCCAAACATCGCTTGTCTTTGTGCTGTCTGTAAGGCCACGTTATTATTATTAATTTGAAGTATAGAATTTTAAACAGCGCTTGTCTTTGTGCTGTAAATACGGCCACGTTAATATTATTGATTTGAAGTATAGTATTCCAAAGAGCACTTGTCTTTCTGCCGTCCGTGCAGCCACGTTATTATTATTGATTTGAAGTATAGTATTGCAAACAGCGCTTGTATTTGTGCTGTTCATACGGCCACGTTACTATTATTGATTTGAAGTACAGTATTCTAAACAGCGCTTGTCTTCGGGCTGTCCATACGGCCACGTTATTATTATTGATTTCAACTATAGTATTCAAAACAGCGCTTGTCTTGGTGCTGTCCATACGTCCACGTTATTATTATTGATTTGAAGTATAGTATTCCAAACAGCGCTTGTCTTTATGCTGTCCATACGGCCACGTTATTATTATTGATTTGAAGTATAGTATTCCAAACAGCGCTCGTCCTTGTGCTGTCCATACAGCCACGTTAATATTATTGATTTGAAGTATAGTATTGCAAACAGCGCTTGCCTTTGTGCTGTCCATAATGCCACGTTACTATTATTGATTTGAAGTATAGAAATCCAAACAGCGCTTGTCTTTGGGCTGTTCATACGGCCACGTTATTATTATTGATTTGAAGTATAGCATAGCAAACAGCGCTTGTCTTTGTGCTGTCCATACGGCCACGTTATTATTATTGATTTGAAGTATAGAATTCCAAACAGCGCTTGTCCTCGTGCTGTCCTTACGGCCACGTTATTATTATTGATTTGAAGTATAGTATTCCAAACATCGCTTGTCTTTGTGCTGTCCGTACGGCCACGTTAATATTATTGATTTGAAGTATAGAATTCCAAACAGCGCTTGTCTTTGTGCAGTAAATACGGCCACGTTAATATTATTGATTTTGAAGTATAGTATTCCAAAGAGCGCTTGTCTTTCTGCCGTCCATGCGGCCACGTTAATATTATTGATTTCAAGTATAGTATTCCAAACAGCGCGTCTTTGTGCTGTCCATACGGCCACGTTATTCTTATTGATTTGAAGTATAGAATTCCAAACAGCGCTTGTCTTCGTGCTGTCCATACGGCCACGTTATTATTATTGATTTCAATTATAGTATTCCAAACAGCGCTTGTCTTTGTGCTGTCCATAGGGCCACGTTATTATTATTGATTTGAAGTATAGTATTCCAAACAGTTCTTGACCTTGTGCTGTCCATACGGCCACGTTATTATTATTGATTTGAAGTATGGTATTCCAAACTGCGCTTGTCTTTGTTTTGTCCATACAGCCACGTTATTATTATTGATTTGAAGTATAGTATTCCAAACAGCGGTTGTCTTTGTGCTGTCCATACGGCCACGTTATTATTATTGATTTGACGTAGAGTATTGCAAACAGCGCTTGTCGTTGTGCTGTCCATACGGCCACGTTATTATTATTGATTTGAAGTATAGTATTCCAAACAGCGCTTGTCCTTGTGCTGTACATACAGCCACGTTATTATTATTGATTTGAAGTATAGAATTCCAAACAGCGCTTGTCTTTGGGCTGTTCATACGGCCACGTTATTATTATTGATTTGAAGTATAGTATTGCAAACAGCGCTTGTCTTTGTGCTGTCCATACGGCCACGTTATTATTATTGATTTGAAGTATAGAATTCCAAACAGCGCTTGTCCTCGTGCTGTCCATACGGCCACGTTAGTGTTATTGATTTGAAGTATAGAATTCCAAACAGCGCTCGTCCTTGTGCTGTCCATACAGCCACGTTATTATTATTGATTTGAAGTATAGTATTGCAAACAACGCTTGCTTTTGTGCTGTCCATAATGCCATGTTACTTATATTGATTTGAAGTATAGAATTCCAAACAGCGCTTGTCTTTGGGCTGTTCATACGGCCACGTTATTATTATTGATTTGAAATATAGTATAGCAAACAGCGCTTGTCTTTGTGCTGTCCATACGGCAACGTTATTATTATTGAATTGAAGTATAGAATTCCAAACAGCGCTTGTCCTCGTGCTGTCCATACGGCGACGTTATTATTATTGATTTGAAGTATAGTATTCCAAACATCGCTTGTCTTTGTGCTGTCCGTACGGCCACGTTATTATTATTGATTTGAAGTACAGAATTCCAAACAGCGCTTGTCTTTGTGCAGTAAATACGGCCACGTTAATATTATTGATTTGAAGTATAGTATTCCAAAGAGCGCTTGTCATTCTGCCGTCCATGCGGCCACGTTATTATTATTGATTTGAAGTATGGTATTGCAAACAGCGCTTGTCTTTGTGCTGTCCGTACGGCCACGTTACTATTATTGATTTGAAGTACAGTATTCTAAACAGCGCTTTTCTTCGGGCTGTCCATACGGCCACGTTACTATTATTGATTTGAAGTATAGTATCCCAAACAGCGCTTGCCTTTGTGCTGTCCATACGGCCATGTTATTATTATTGAAGTATAGTATTCCTAACAGCGCTCGTCTTTGTGCTGTAAATACGGCCACGTTTCTATTATTGATTTGAAGTATAGTATTCCAAACAGCGCTTGTCTTTGTACTGTCTATACAGCCAAGTTATTATTATTGAAGTGTAGTATTCCAAACAGCGCTTGTCTTTGTGCTGTCCATACGGCCACGTTATTTTTATTAATTTTAAGTATAGTATTCCAAACAGCGCTTGTCTTTGTGCTGTCCATACGGCCACGTTATTATTATTGATTTGAAGTATAGAAATTCCAAACAGCGCTTGTCTTTCTGCTGTCCATACGGCCACGTTATTAATATTGATTTGAAGTATAGTATTCCAAACAGCGCTTGTCTTTGTGCTGCCCATACGGCCGCGTTATTATTATCGATTTGAGGTATAGTATTCCAAACATCGCTTGTCTTTGTGCTGTCCATACTGCCGCGTTATAATTATTGATTTGAAGTATAGTATTCCAAACAGCGGTTGTCTTTGTGCTGTCCATACGGCCACGTTATTATTATCGATTTGAAGTATAGTATTCCAAAAGCGCTTGTCTTTGTGCTGTCCATACGGCCACGTTATTATCATTGATTTGAATTATAGTATTCCAAACAGCGCTTGTCTTTGTGCTGTCCATACGGTCACGTTGTTATTATTGACATGAAGTATAGTATTCCGAACAGCGCTTGTCTTCTTGCTGTCCATACGGCCACGTTATTATCATTGATTTGAATTATAGTATTCCAAACAGCGCTTGTCTTTGTGCTGTCCATACGGCCACGTTATTTTTATTCATTTGAAGTATAGTATTCCAAAGAGCGCTTGTCTTTATGCTGTCCGTACGGTCACGTTATTTTTATTGATTTGAAGTATAGTGTTTCAAACATCGCCTGTCTTTGTGCTGTCCATACGGCCACATTATTATTGATTTGAAGTATAGTATTCCAAACAGCGCTTGTCTTTGTGCTGTACATACGGCCACGTTATTATTATTGATTTGAAGTATAGTATTCCAAACAGCGCTTGTCTTTGTGCTGTTCATACGGCCACATTATTATTGATTTGAAGTATAGTATTCCAAACAGCGCTTGTCCTTGTGCTGTCCATACGGTCACGTTATTTTTATTGACATGAAGTATAGTATTCCAAACAGCGCTTGTCTTCTTGCTGTCCATACGGCCACGTTATTATTATTGATTTGAAGTATAGTATTGCAAACAGCGCTTGTCTTTGTGCTGTAAATATGGCCACGTTACAATTATTGATTTGAAGTATAGTATTCTAAACAGCGCTTGTGTTTGTGCTGTCCATACGGCCACGTTATTATTATTGATTAGAAGAATTATATTCCGAACAGCGCTTGTCTTTATGCTGGCCATACGGCCACGTTATTTTTGTTGATTTGAAGTATTGTATTCCAAACATCTCTAGTCTTTGTGCTGTCCTAACGGCCACGTTATAATTATTGATTTGAAGTATAGTATTCCAAGAAATGCTTGTCTTTCTGCTGTCCATACGGCCAAGTTATTATTATTGATTTTAAGTATAGTATTTCAAACAGCACTTGTCCTTCTGCTGTCCATACGGCCAAGTTATTATTATTGATTTGAAGTATAGGATTGCAAACAGCGCTTGTCATTATGCTGTAAATACGGCCACGTTACTATTATTGATTTGAAGTATAGAATTCCAAGCAGCGCTTGTCTTTGTGCTGTCCATGCGGCCACCTTATTATTATTGATTTGAAGTATTGTATTCCGAACAGCGCTTGTCTTTTTGCTGTCCATACGGCCACGTTATTATTATTGATTTGAAGTATAGTATTCCAAACAGCGCTTGTCTTTGTGTTGTCTATACAGCCACGTTATTATTATTGTTTTGAAGTATAGTATTCCAAACAGCGCTAGTCTTTGTGCTGTCCATACGGCCACGTTATTATTAATGATTTGAAGTACAGAATTGCAAACAGCGCTTGTCTTTGTGCTGTCCATACTGCCATGTTATTATTATTGATTTGAAGTGTAGTATTCCAAACAGCGCTTGTCTTTATGCTGTCCATGCAGCAACGTTATTATTATTGATTTGAAGTTTAGTATTGCAAACAGCGCTTGTCTTTTTGCTGTCCATACGGCCACGTTATTATTATTGATTTGAAGTATAGAATTCCAAACGGCGCTTGTCTTTGTGCTGTTCATACGGTCACGTTGTTATTATTGATTTGAAGTATAGTATTGCAAACAGCGCTTCTCTTTGTGCTGTCCATACGGCCACGTTATTATTATTGATTTGAAGTATAGAATTCCAAACAGCGCTTGTCTTCGTGCTGTCCATACGGCCACGTTATTATTATAGATTTGAAGTATAGTATTCCAAACATCGCTTGGCTTTGTGCTGTCCGTACGGCCACGTTATTATTATTGATTTGAAGTATAGAATTCCAAACAGCGCTTGTCTTTGTGCTGTAAATACGGCCACGTTATTATTATTGATTTGAAGTATAGTATTCCGAAGAGCGCTTGTCTTTCTGCCGTCCATGCGGCCACGTTATTATTATTCATTTGAAGTATAGTATTGCAAACAGCGCTTGTCTTTGCGCTGTCCATACGGCCACGTTACTATTATTGATTTGAAGTACAGTATTCTAAACAGCGCTTGTCTTCGGGCTGTCAATACGGCCACGTTATTTTTATTGATTTGAAGTATAGTATTCCAAAGAGCGCTTGCCTTTGTGCTGTACATACGGGCACGTTATTTTTATTGATTTGAAGTATAGTATTCCGAACAGCGCTTGTCTTTGTGCGGTCCATACGGCCACGTTATTTTTATTGATTTGAAGTATTGTATTCCAAACATCGCTTGTCTTTGTGCTGTCCATACGGCCACGTTATTATTATTGATTTGAAGTGTAGTATTCCTAACAGCGCTTGTCTTTGTGCGGTCTATACGGCCACGTTATTATTGATTTGAAGTATAGAATTCCAAACAGCGCTTGTCTTTGTGCTGTCCATACGGCCACGTTATTATTTTCGATTTGAATTATAGTATTCCAAACAGCGCTTGTCTTTGTGCTGTCCATAGGGCCACGTTATTATTATTGATTTGAAGTATAGTATTCCAAACATCGCTTGTCTTTGTGCTGTCCGTAAGGCCACGTTAATATTATTGATTTGAAGTATGGAATATTAAACAGCGCTTGTCTTTGTGCTGTAAATACGGCCACGTTAATATTATTGATTTGAAGTATAGTATTCCAAAGAGCACTTGTCTTTCTGCCGTCCGTGCAGCCACGTTATTATTATTGATTTGAAGTATAGTATTGCAAACAGCGCTTGTATTTGTGCTGTTCATACGGCCACGTTACTATTATTGATTTGAAGTACAGTATTCTAAACAGTGCTTGTCTTCGGGCTGTCCATACGGCCACGTTATTATTATTGATTTCAACTATAGTATTCAAAACAGCGCTTGTCTTGGTGCTGTCCATACGTCCACGTTATTATTATTGATTTGAAGTATAGTATTCCAAACAGCGCTTGTCTTTATGCTGTCCATACGGCCACGTTATTATTATTGATTTGAAGTATAGTATTCCAAACAGCGCTCGTCCTTGTGCTGTCCATACAGCCACGTTAATATTTTTGATTTGAAATATAGTATTGCAAACAGCGCTTGCCTTTGTGCTGTCCATAATGCCACGTTACTATTATTGATTTGAAGTATAGAAATCCAAACAGCGCTTGTCTTTGGGCTGTTCATACGGCCACGTTATTATTATTGATTTGAAGTATAGCATAGCAAACAGCGCTTGTCTTTGTGCTGTCCATACGGCCACGTTATTATTATTGATTTGAAGTATAGAATTCCAAACAGCGCTTGTCCTCGTGCTGTCCTTACGGCCACGTTATTATTATTGATTTGAAGTATAGTATTCCAAACATCGCTTGTCTTTGTGCTGTCCGTACGGCCACGTTATTATTATTGATTTGAAGTATAGAATTCCAAACAGCGCTTGTCTTTGTGCAGTAAATACGGCCACGTTATTATTATTGATTTGAAGTATAGTATAGCAAACAGCGCTTGTCTTTGTGCTGTCCATACGGCCACGTTATTCTTATTGATTTGAAGTATAGAATTCCAAACAGCGCTTGTCCTCGTGCTGTCCATACGGCCACGTTATTATTATTGATTTGAAGTATAGTATTCCAAACAGCGCTTGTCTTTGTGCTGTCCATACGGCCACGTTATTATTATTGATTTGAAGTATAGAATTCCAAACAGCGCTTGTCCTTGTGCTGTCCATACGGCCACGTTATTATTATTGATTTGAAGTATGGTATTCCAAACTGCGCTTGTCTTTGTTTTGTCCATACAGCCACGTTATTATTATTGATTTGAAGTATAGTATTCCAAACAGCGGTTGTCTTTGTGCTGTCCATACGGCCACGTTATTATTATTGATTTGACGTAGAGTATTGCAAACAGCGCTTGTCGTTGTGCTGTCCATACGGCCACGTTATTATTATTGATTTGAAGTATAGTATTCCAAACAGCGCTTGTCCTTGTGCTGTACATACAGCCACGTTATTATTATTGATTTGAAGTATAGTATTGCAAACAGCGCTTGCCTTTGTGCTGTCCATACGGCCACGTTACTATTATTGATTTGAACTATAGAATTCCAAACAGCGCTTGTCTTTGGGCTGTTCATACGGCCACGTTATTATTATTGATTTGAAGTATAGTATTGCAAACAGCGCTTGTCTTTGTGCTGTCCATACGGCCACGTTATTATTATTGATTTGAAGTATAGAATTCCAAACAGCGCTTGTCCTCGTGCTGTCCATACGGCCACGTTATTATTATTGATTTGAAGTATAGTATTCCAAACAGCGCTTGTCTTTGTGCTGTCCATAAGGCCACGTTATTATTATTGATTTGAAGTATAGTATTTCAAACAGCGCTTGTCTTTGTGCTGTCCATACGGCCACGTTATTATTATTGATTTGAAGTATAGTATTCCAAACAGCGCTTGTCTTTGTGCTGTCCATACGGCCACGTTATTATTATTGATTTGAAGTATAGTATTGCAAACAGCGCTTGTATTTGTGCTGTTCATACGGCCACGTTACTATTATTGATTTGAAGTACAGTATTCTAAACAGCGCTTGTCTTCGGGCTGTCCATACGGCCACGTTATTATTATTGATTTCAACTATAGTATTCAAAACAGCGCTTGTCTTGGTGCTGTTCATACGTCCACGTTATTATTATTGATTTGAAGTATAGTATTCCAAACAGCGCTTGTCTTTATGCTGTCCATACGGCCACGTTATTATTATTGATTTGAAGTATAGTATTCCAAACAGCGCTTGTCCTTGTGCTGTCCATACAGCCACGTTATTATTATTGATTTGAAGTATAGTATTGCAAACAGCGCTTGCCTTTGTGCTGTCCATACGGCCACGTTACTATTATTGATTTGAAGTATAGAATTCCAAACAGCGCTTGTCTTTGGGCTGTTCATACGGCCACGTTATTATTATTGATTTGAAGTATAGTATTGCAAACAGCGCTTGTCTTTGTGCTGTCCATACGGCCACGTTATTATTATTGATTTGAAGTATAGAATTCCAAACAGCGCTTGTCCTCGTGCTGTCCATACGGCCACGTTATTATTATTGATTTGAAGTATAGTATTCCAAACATCGCTTGTCTTTCTGCTGTCCGTACGGCCACGTTATTATTATTGATTTGAAGTATAGAATTCCAAACAGCGCTTGTCTTTGTGCAGTAAATACGGCCACGTTAATATTATTGATTTTGAAGTATAGTATTCCAAAGAGCGCTTGTCTTTCTGCCGTCCATGCGGCCACGTTATTATTATTGATTTGAAGTATAGTATTCTAAACAGCGCGTCTTTGTGCTGTCCATACGGCCACGTTATTCTTATTGATTTGAAGTATAGAATTCCAAACAGCGCTTGTCTTCGTGCTGTCCATACGGCCACGTTATTATTATTGATTTGAAGTATAGTATTCCAAGACAGCGCTTGTCTTTGTGCTGTCCATACGGCCACGTTATTATTATTGATTTGAAGTATAGTATTCCAAACAGCGCTTGTCCTTGTGCTGTCCATACGGCCACGTTATTATTATTGATTTGAAGTATGGTATTCCAAACTGCGCTTGTCTTTGTTTTGTCCATACAGCCACGTTATTATTATTGATTTGAAGTATAGTATTCCAAACAGCGGTTGTCTTTGTGCTGTCCATACGGCCACGTTATTATTATTGATTTGACGTAGAGTATTGCAAACAGCGCTTGTCTTTGTGCTGTCCATACGGCCACGTTATTATTATTGATTTGAAGTATAGTATTCCAAACAGCGCTTGTCCTTGTGCTGTACATACAGCCACGTTATTATTATTGATTTGAAGTATAGTATTCCAAACAGCGCTTGTCTTTGTGCTGTCCATACGGCCACGTTATTATTATTGATTTGAAGTATAGTATTGCAAACAGCGCTTGTCTTTGTGCTGTCCATACGGCCACGTTATTATTATTGATTTGAAGTATAGAATTCCAAACAGCGCTTGTCCTCGTGCTGTCCATACGGCCACGTTATTGTTATTGATTTGAAGTATAGTATTCCAAACAGCGCTCGTCTTTGTGCTGTCCATACAGCCACGTTATTATTATTGATTTGAAGTATAGTATTGCAAACAACGCTTGCTTTTGTGCTGTCCATAATGCCATGTTACTTATATTGATTTGAAGTATAGAATTCCAAACAGCGCTTGTCTTTGGGCTGTTCATACGGCCACGTTATTATTATTGATTTGAAGTATAGTATAGCAAACAGCGCTTGTCTTTGTGCTGTCCATACGGCAACGTTATTATTATTGAATTGAAGTATAGAATTCCAAACAGCGCTTGTCCTCGTGCTGTCCATACGGCCACGTTATTATTATTGATTTGAAGTATAGTATTCCAAACAGCGCTTGTCTTTGTGCTGTCCATACGGCCACGTTATTATTATTGATTTGAAGTATAGAATTCCAAACAGCGCTTGTCTTTGTGCTGTACATACGGCCACGTTATTATTATTGATTTGAAGTATAGTATTCCAAACAGCGCTTGTCTTTGTGCTGTCCATAGCGGCCACGTTATTATTATTGATTTGAAGTATAGTATTCCAAACAGCGCTTGTCTTTGTGCTGTCCATACGGCCACGTTATTATTATTGATTTGAAGTACAGTATTCTAAACAGCGCTTGTTCTTCGTGCTGTCCATACGGCCACGTTATTATTATTGATTTGAAGTATAGTATTCCAAACAGCGCTTGTCCTTTGTGCTGTCCATACGGCCACGTTATTATTATTATTTGAAGTATAGTATTCCAAACAGCGCTTGTCTTTGTGCTGTAAATACGGCCACGTTATCTATTATTGATTTGAAGTATAGTATTCCAAACAGCGCTTGTCTTTGTGCTGTCCATACAGCCACGTTATTATTATTGATTTGAAGTATAGTATTCGCAAACAGCGCTTGTCTTTGTGCTGTCCATACGGCCACGTTACTATTATTGATTTGAAGTATAGTATTCCAAACAGCGCTTGTCTTTGGGCTGTCCATACGGCCACGTTATTATTATTGATTTGAAGTATAGTATTCCAAACAGCGCTTGTCTTTGTGCTGTCCATACGGCCACGTTATTATTATTGATTTGAAGTATAGTATTCCAAACAGCGCTTGTCTTTGTGCTGTCCATACGGCCACGTTATTATTATTGATTTGAAGTATAGTATTCCAAACATCGCTTGTCTTTGTGCTGTCCATACGGCCACGTTATTATTATTGATTTGAAGTATAGTATTCAAACAGCGCTTGTCTTTGTGCTGTCCATACGGCCACGTTATTATTATTGATTTGAAGTATAGTATTCCAAAAGCGCTTGTCTTTGTGCTGTCCATACAGCCACGTTATTATTATTGATTTGAAGTATAGTATTGCAAACAGCGCTTGTATTTGTGCTGTTCATACGGCCACGTTACTATTATTGATTTGAAGTACAGTATTCTAAACAGCGCTTGTCTTCGGGCTGTCCATACGGCCACGTTATTATTATTGATTTCAACTATAGTATTCAAAACAGCGCTTGTCTTGGTGCTGTCCATACGTCCACGTTATTATTATTGATTTGAAGTATAGTATTCCAAACAGCGCTTGTCTTTATGCTGTCCATACGGCCACGTTATTATTATTGATTTGAAGTATAGTATTCCAAACAGCGCTCGTCCTTGTGCTGTCCATACAGCCACGTTAATATTATTGATTTGAAGTATAGAATTGCAAACAGCGCTTGTCCTCGTGCTGTCCTTACGGCCACGTTATTATTATTGATTTGAAGTATAGTATTCCAAACATCGCTTGTCTTTGTGCTGTCCGTACGGCCACGTTAATATTATTGATTTGAAGTATAGAATTCCAAACAGCGCTTGTCTTTGTGCAGTAAATACGGCCACGTTAATATTATTGATTTTGAAGTATAGTATTCCAAAGAGCGCTTGTCTTTCTGCCGTCCATGCGGCCACGTTAATATTATTGATTTGAAGTATAGTATTCCAAACAGCGCGTCTTTGTGCTGTCCATACGGCCACGTTATTCTTATTGATTTGAAGTATAGAATTCCAAACAGCGCTTGTCTTCGTGCTGTCCATACGGCCACGTTATTATTATTGATTTCAATTATAGTATTCCAAACAGCGCTTGTCTTTGTGCTGTCCATAGGGCCACGTTATTATTATTGATTTGAAGTATAGTATTCCAAACAGTTCTTGACCTTGTGCTGTCCATACGGCCACGTTATTATTATTGATTTGAAGTATGGTATTCCAAACTGCGCTTGTCTTTGTTTTGTCCATACAGCCACGTTATTATTATTGATTTGAAGTATAGTATTCCAAACAGCGGTTGTCTTTGTGCTGTCCATACGGCCACGTTATTATTATTGATTTGACGTAGAGTATTGCAAACAGCGCTTGTCGTTGTGCTGTCCATACGGCCACGTTATTATTATTGATTTGAAGTATAGTATTCCAAACAGCGCTTGTCCTTGTGCTGTACATACAGCCACGTTATTATTATTGATTTGAAGTATAGAATTCCAAACAGCGCTTGTCTTTGGGCTGTTCATACGGCCACGTTATTATTATTGATTTGAAGTATAGTATTGCAAACAGCGCTTGTCTTTGTGCTGTCCATACGGCCACGTTATTATTATTGATTTGAAGTATAGAATTCCAAACAGCGCTTGTCCTCGTGCTGTCCATACGGCCACGTTAGTGTTATTGATTTGAAGTATAGAATTCCAAACAGCGCTCGTCCTTGTGCTGTCCATACAGCCACGTTATTATTATTGATTTGAAGTATAGTATTGCAAACAACGCTTGCTTTTGTGCTGTCCATAATGCCATGTTACTTATATTGATTTGAAGTATAGAATTCCAAACAGCGCTTGTCTTTGGGCTGTTCATACGGCCACGTTATTATTATTGATTTGAAATATAGTATAGCAAACAGCGCTTGTCTTTGTGCTGTCCATACGGCAACGTTATTATTATTGAATTGAAGTATAGAATTCCAAACAGCGCTTGTCCTCGTGCTGTCCATACGGCGACGTTATTATTATTGATTTGAAGTATAGTATTCCAAACATCGCTTGTCTTTGTGCTGTCCGTACGGCCACGTTATTATTATTGATTTGAAGTACAGAATTCCAAACAGCGCTTGTCTTTGTGCAGTAAATACGGCCACGTTAATATTATTGATTTGAAGTATAGTATTCCAAAGAGCGCTTGTCATTCTGCCGTCCATGCGGCCACGTTATTATTATTGATTTGAAGTATGGTATTGCAAACAGCGCTTGTCTTTGTGCTGTCCGTACGGCCACGTTACTATTATTGATTTGAAGTACAGTATTCTAAACAGCGCTTTTCTTCGGGCTGTCCATACGGCCACGTTACTATTATTGATTTGAAGTATAGTATCCCAAACAGCGCTTGCCTTTGTGCTGTCCATACGGCCATGTTATTATTATTGAAGTATAGTATTCCTAACAGCGCTCGTCTTTGTGCTGTAAATACGGCCACGTTTCTATTATTGATTTGAAGTATAGTATTCCAAACAGCGCTTGTCTTTGTACTGTCTATACAGCCAAGTTATTATTATTGAAGTGTAGTATTCCAAACAGCGCTTGTCTTTGTGCTGTCCATACGGCCACGTTATTTTTATTAATTTTAAGTATAGTATTCCAAACAGCGCTTGTCTTTGTGCTGTCCATACGGCCACGTTATTATTATTGATTTGAAGTATAGAAATTCCAAACAGCGCTTGTCTTTCTGCTGTCCATACGGCCACGTTAATAATATTGATTTGAAGTATAGTATTCCAAACAGCGCTTGTCTTTGTGCTGCCCATACGGCCGCGTTATTATTATCGATTTGAGGTATAGTATTCCAAACATCGCTTGTCTTTGTGCTGTCCATACTGCCGCGTTATAATTATTGATTTGAAGTATAGTATTCCAAACAGCGGTTGTCTTTGTGCTGTCCATACGGCCACGTTATTATTATCGATTTGAAGTATAGTATTCCAAAAGCGCTTGTCTTTGTGCTGTCCATACGGCCACGTTATTATCATTGATTTGAATTATAGTATTCCAAACAGCGCTTGTCTTTGTGCTGTCCATACGGTCACGTTGTTATTATTGACATGAAGTATAGTATTCCAAACAGCGCTTGTCTTCTTGCTGTCCATACGGCCACGTTATTATCATTGATTTGAATTATAGTATTCCAAACAGCGCTTGTCTTTGTGCTGTCCATACGGCCACGTTATTTTTATTCATTTGAAGTATAGTATTCCAAAGAGCGCTTGTCTTTATGCTGTCCGTACGGTCACGTTATTTTTATTGATTTGAAGTATAGTGTTTCAAACATCGCCTGTCTTTGTGCTGTCCATACGGCCACATTATTATTGATTTGAAGTATAGTATTCCAAACAGCGCTTGTCTTTGTGCTGTACATACGGCCACGTTATTATTATTGATTTGAAGTATAGTATTCCAAACAGCGCTTGTCTTTGTGCTGTTCATACGGCCACATTATTATTGATTTGAAGTATAGTATTCCAAACAGCGCTTGTCCTTGTGCTGTCCATACGGTCACGTTATTATTATTGACATGAAGTATAGTATTCCAAACAGCGCTTGTCTTCTTGCTGTCCATACGGCCACGTTATTATTATTGATTTGAAGTATAGTATTGCAAACAGCGCTTGTCTTTGTGCTGTAAATATGGCCACGTTACAATTATTGATTTGAAGTATAGTATTCTAAACAGCGCTTGTGTTTGTGCTGTCCATACGGCCACGTTATTATTATTGATTAGAAGAATTATATTCCGAACAGCGCTTGTCTTTATGCTGGCCATACGGCCACGTTATTTTTGTTGATTTGAAGTATTGTATTCCAAACATCTCTAGTCTTTGTGCTGTCCTAACGGCCACGTTATAATTATTGATTTGAAGTATAGTATTCCAAGAAATGCTTGTCTTTCTGCTGTCCATACGGCCAAGTTATTATTATTGATTTTAAGTATAGTATTTCAAACAGCACTTGTCCTTCTGCTGTCCATACGGCCAAGTTATTATTATTGATTTGAAGTATAGGATTGCAAACAGCGCTTGTCATTATGCTGTAAATACGGCCACGTTACTATTATTGATTTGAAGTATAGAATTCCAAGCAGCGCTTGTCTTTGTGCTGTCCATGCGGCCACCTTATTATTATTGATTTGAAGTATTGTATTCCGAACAGCGCTTGTCTTTTTGCTGTCCATACGGCCACGTTATTATTATTGATTTGAAGTATAGTATTCCAAACAGCGCTTGTCTTTGTGTTGTCTATACAGCCACGTTATTATTATTGTTTTGAAGTATAGTATTCCAAACAGCGCTAGTCTTTGTGCTGTCCATACGGCCACGTTATTATTAATGATTTGAAGTACAGAATTGCAAACAGCGCTTGTCTTTGTGCTGTCCATACTGCCATGTTATTATTATTGATTTGAAGTGTAGTATTCCAAACAGCGCTTGTCTTTATGCTGTCCATGCAGCAACGTTATTATTATTGATTTGAAGTTTAGTATTGCAAACAGCGCTTGTCTTTTTGCTGTCCATACGGCCACGTTATTATTATTGATTTGAAGTATAGAATTCCAAACGGCGCCTGTCTTTGTGCTGTTCATACGGTCACGTTGTTATTATTGATTTGAAGTATAGTATTGCAAACAGCGCTTCTCTTTGTGCTGTCCATACGGCCACGTTATTATTATTGATTTGAAGTATAGAATTCCAAACAGCGCTTGTCTTCGTGCTGTCCATACGGCCACGTTATTATTATAGATTTGAAGTATAGTATTCCAAACATCGCTTGGCTTTGTGCTGTCCGTACGGCCACGTTATTATTATTGATTTGAAGTATAGAATTCCAAACAGCGCTTGTCTTTGTGCTGTAAATACGGCCACGTTATTATTATTGATTTGAAGTATAGTATTCCGAAGAGCGCTTGTCTTTCTGCCGTCCATGCGGCCACGTTATTATTATTCATTTGAAGTATAGTATTGCAAACAGCGCTTGTCTTTGCGCTGTCCATACGGCCACGTTACTATTATTGATTTGAAGTACAGTATTCTA
Source organism: Amblyomma americanum (assembly GCA_030143305.2). Lineage (NCBI taxonomy): Eukaryota > Metazoa > Arthropoda > Arachnida > Ixodida > Ixodidae > Amblyomma > Amblyomma americanum. Next base: position 32,605 of record JARKHS020034595.1, read on the forward strand.
AACAGCGCTTGTCTTCGGGCTGTCAATACGGCCACGTTATTTTTATTGATTTGAAGTATAGTATTCCAAAGAGCGCTTGCCTTTGTGCTGTACATACGGGCACGTTATTTTTATTGATTTGAAGTATAGTATTCCGAACAGCGCTTGTCTTTGTGCGGTCCATACGGCCACGTTATTTTTATTGATTTGAAGTATTGTATTCCAAACATCGCTTGTCTTTGTGCTGTCCATACGGCCGCGTTATTATTATTGATTTGAAGTGTAGTATTCCTAACAGCGCTTGTCTTTGTGCGGTCTATACGGCCACGTTATTATTGATTTGAAGTATAGAATTCCAAACAGCGCTTGTCTTTGTGCTGTCCATACGGCCACGTTATTATTTTCGATTTGAATTATAGTATTCCAAACAGCGCTTGTCTTTTTGCTGTCCATACGGCCACGTTATTATTATTGATTTGAAGTATAGTATTCCAAACATCGCTTGTCTTTGTGCTGTCCGTAAGGCCACGTTAATATTATTGATTTGAAGTATGGAATATTAAACAGCGCTTGTCTTTGTGCTGTAAATACGGCCACGTTAATATTATTGATTTGAAGTATAGTATTCCAAAGAGCACTTGTCTTTCTGCCGTCCGTGCAGCCACGTTATTATTATTGATTTGAAGTATAGTATTGCAAACAGCGCTTGTATTTGTGCTGTTCATACGGCCACGTTACTATTATTGATTTGAAGTACAGTATTCTAAACAGTGCTTGTCTTCGGGCTGTCCATACGGCCACGTTATTATTATTGATTTCAACTATAGTATTCAAAACAGCGCTTGTCTTGGTGCTGTCCATACGTCCACGTTATTATTATTGATTTGAAGTATAGTATTCCAAACAGCGCTTGTCTTTATGCTGTCCATACGGCCACGTTATTATTATTGATTTGAAGTATAGTATTCCAAACAGCGCTCGTCCTTGTGCTGTCCATACAGCCACGTTAATATTTTTGATTTGAAATATAGTATTGCAAACAGCGCTTGCCTTTGTGCTGTCCATAATGCCACGTTACTATTATTGATTTGAAGTATAGAAATCCAAACAGCGCTTGTCTTTGGGCTGTTCATACGGCCACGTTATTATTATTGATTTGAAGTATAGCATAGCAAACAGCGCTTGTCTTTGTGCTGTCCATACGGCCACGTTATTATTATTGATTTGAAGTATAGAATTCCAAACAGCGCTTGTCCTCGTGCTGTCCTTACGGCAACGTTATTATTATTGATTTGAAGTATAGTATTCCAAACATCGCTTGTCTTTGTGCTGTCCGTACGGCCACGTTATTATTATTGATTTGAAGTATAGAATTCCAAACAGCGCTTGTCTTTGTGCAGTAAATACGGCCACGTTAATAATACTGATTTTGAAGTATAGTATTCCAAAGAGCGCTTGTCTTTCTGCCGTCCATGCGGCCACGTTATTATTATTGATTTGAAGTATAGTATTCCAAACAGCGCGTCTTTGTGCTGTCCATACGCCACGTTATTCTTATTGATTTGAAGTATAGAATTCCAAACAGCGCTTGTCCTTGTGCTGTCCATACGGCCACGTTATTATTATTGATTTGAAGAATGGTATTTCAAACTGCGCTTGTCTTTGTTTTGTCCATACAGCCACGTTATTATTATTGATTTGAAGTATAGTATTCCAAACAGCGGTTGTCTTTGTGCTGTCCATACGGCCACGTTATTATTATTGATTTGACGTAGAGTATTGCAAACAGCGCTTGTCGTTGTGCTGTCCATACGGCCACGTTATTATTATTGATTTGAAGTATAGTATTCCAAACAGCGCTTGTCCTTGTGCTGTACATACAGCCACGTTATTATTATTGATTTGAAGTATAGTATTGCAAACAGCGCTTGCCTTTGTGCTGTCCATACGGCCACGTTACTATTATTGATTTGAAGTATAGAATTGCAAACAGCGCTTGTCTTTGGGCTGTTGATACGGCCACGTTATTATTATTGATTTGAAGTATAGAATTCCAAACAGCGCTTGTCCTCGTGCTGTCCATAAGGCCACGTTATTGTTATTGATTTGAAGTATAGTATTCCAAACAGCGCTCGTTCGTGCTGTCCATACAGCCACGTTATTATTATTGATTTGAAGTATAGTATTGCAAACAACGCTTGCTTTTGTGCTGTCCATAATGCCATGTTACTTATATTGATTTGAAGTATAGAATTCCAAACAGCGCTTGTCTTTGGGCTGTTCATACGGCCACGTTATTATTATTGATTTGAAGTATAGTATAGCAAACAGCGCTTGTCTTTGTGCTGTCCATACGGCAACGTTATTATTATTGAATTGAAGTATAGAACTCCAAACAGCGCTTGTCCTCGTGCCGTCCATGCGGCCACGTTATTATTATTGATTTGAAGTATAGTATTCCAAACAGCGCGTCTTTGTGCTGTCCATACGCCACGTTATTCTTATTGATTTGAAGTAAAGAATTCCAAACAGCACATGTCCTTGTGCTGTCCATACGGCCACGTTATTATTATTGATTTGAAGAATGGTATTTCAAACTGCGCTTGTCTTTGTTTTGTCCATACAGCCACGTTATTATTATTGATTTGAAGTATAGTATTCCAAACAGCGGTTGTCTTTGTGCTGTCCATACGGCCACGTTATTATTATTGATTTGATGTAGAGTATTGCAAACAGCGCTTGTCGTTGTGCTGTCCATACGGCCACGTTATTATTATTGATTTGAAGTATAGTATTCCAAACAGCGCTTGTCCTTGTGCTGTACATACAGCCACGTTATTAATATTGATTTGAAGTATAGAATTCCAAACAGCGCTTGTCTTTGTGCAGTAAATACGGCCACGTTAATATTATTGATTTGAAGTATAGTATTCCAAAGAGCGCTTGTCATTCTGCCGTCCATGCGGCCACGTTATTATTATTGACTTGAAGTATGGTATTGCAAACAGCGCTTGTCTTTGTGCTGTCCATACGGCCACGTTACTATTATTGATTTGAAGTACAGTATTCTAAACAGCGCTTTTCTTCGGGCTGTCCATACGGCCACGTTACTATTATTGATTTGAAGTATAGTATCCCAAACAGCGCTTGCCTTTGTGCTGTCCATACGGCCACGTTATTAATATTGATTTGAAGTATAGTATTCCAAACAGCGCTTGTTTTTGTTTTGTCCATACAGCCACATTATTATTATTGATTTGAAGTATAGTATTCCAAACAGCGCTTGTCTTTGTGCTGTCCATACGGCCACGTTATTATTATTCATTTGAAGTATAGTATTGCAAACAGCGCTTGTCGTTGTGCTGTCCATACGGCCACGTTATTATTATTGATTTGAAGTATAGTATTGCAAACAGCGCTTGCCTTTGTGCTGTCCATACGGCCACGTTACTATTATTGATTTGAACTATAGAATTCCAAACAGCGCTTGTCTTTGGGCTGTTCATACGGCCACGTTATTATTATTGATTTGAAGTATAGTATTGCAAACAGCGCTTGTCTTTGTGCTGTCGATACGGCCACGTTATTATTATTGATTTGAAGTATAGAATTCCAAACAGCGCTTGTCCTCGTGCTGTCCATACGGCCACGTTATTATTATTGATTTGAAGTATAGTACTCCAAATATCGCTTGTCCTTGTGCTGTCCGCACGGCCAAGTTAATAATATTGATTTGAAGTATAGAATTCCAAACAGCGCGTGTCTTCGAGCTGTCCATACGGCCACGTTATTATTATTGATTTGATATATAGCATTCCGAACAGCGCTTGTCTTCATGCTGTCCTTACGGCCACGTTATTATTATTGATTTGAAATATAACATTGCGTACAGCGCTTGTCTTTGTGCTGTCCATACGGCCACTTTATTATTATTGATTTGAAGTATAGAATTCCGAACAGCGCTTGTTTCGTGACGTCCATACGGCCACGTTATTATTATTGATTTGAAGTATAGTATTCAAAACAGCGCTTGTCTTTGTGCTGTAAATACGGCCACGTTTCTATTATTGATTTGAAGTATAGTATTCCAAACAGCACTTGTCTTTGTGTTGTCCATACGGCCACGTTATTATTATTGATTTGAAATATAGTATTCCAAACAGCGCTTGTCTTCGTGCTGTCCATACGGCGACGTTATTATTATTGATTTGAAGTATAGTATTGCAAACAGCGCTTGTCTTTGTGCTGTCCATACGGCCACGTTATTATTTTTGATTTGAAGTAAACAATTCCAAACAGCGTTTGTCTTCGTGCTGTCCATACGCCCACGTTATTATTATTGATTTGAAGTATAGTATTGAAAACAGCGCTTGTCTTTGTGCTGTCCATAAGGCCACGTTATTATTATTGATTTGAAGTATTGTATTGCAGACAGCGCTTGTCTTTGTGCTGTCCATCCGGCCACGTTATTATTATTGATTTGAAGTATAGTATTCCAAACAGCGCTTGTCTTTGTGCTGTCTATACGGCCACGTTATTTTTATTGATTTGAAGTATAGAATTCCAAACAGCGCTTGTCTTTGTGCTGTTCATACGGCCACGTTATTATTATCGATTTGAATTATAGTATTCCAAACAGCGCTTGTCATTGTGCTGTCCATAGGGCCACGTTATTATTATTGATTTGAAGTATAGTATTCCAAACAGCGCTTGTCATTCTGCTGTCCATACGGCCAAGTTATTATTATTGATTTGAAGTATAGGATTGCAAACAGCGCTTGTCTTTATGCTGTCCATACGGCCACGTTACTATTATTGATTTGAAGTATAGTATTCTAAACAGCGCTTGTCTTTGTGCTGTCCATACGGCCCCGTTATTATTATTAATTTGAAGTATAGTATTCCATACAGCGCTTGTTTTTGTGCTGTAAACACGGCCACGTTACTATTATTGATTTGAACTATAGAATTCCAAGCAACGCTTGTCTTCGTGCTGTCCATGCGTCCACCTTATTATTATTGATTTGAAGTATTGTATTCCGAACAGCGCTTGTCTTTTTGCTGTCCATACGGGCACGTTATTATTATTGATTTGAAGTATAGTATTCAAAACAGCGCTTGTCTTTGTGCTGTCCATACGGCCACGTTATTATTATTGATTTGAAGTATAGTATTCCAAAGAGCGCTTGTCTTTGTGCTGTCTATACGGCCACGTTATTATTATTGATTTGAAGTATAGAATTCCAAACAGCGCTTGTCTTTGTGCTGTTCATACGGCCACGTTATTATTATCGATTTGAATTATAGTATTCCAAACGGCGCTTGTCATTGTGCTGTCCATAGGGCCACGTTATTATTATTGATTTGAAGTATAGTATTCCAAACAGCGCTTCTCCTTCTGCTCTCCATACGGCCAAGTTATTATTATTGATTTGAAGTATAGTATTCTAAACAGCGCTAGTCTTTGTGCTGTCCATACGGCCACGTTATTATTAATGATTTGAAGTACAGAATTGCAGACAGCGCTTGTCTTTGTGCTGTCCATACGGCCATGTTATTATTATTGATTTGAAGTGTAGTATTCCAAACAGCGCTTGTCTTTGTGCTGTCCATACGGCCACGTTATTATTATTGGTTTGAAGTTTAGTATTCCAAACAGCGCTTGTCTTTGTGCTGTCCATACGGCCACGTTATTATTATTGATTTGAAGTATAGGATTCCAAACGGCGCTTGTCTTTCTGCTGTTCATACGGCCACGTTGTTATTATTGATTTGAAGTATAGTATTCCAAACAGCGCTTCTCTTTGTGCTGTCCATACGGCCACGTTATTATTATTGATTTGAAGTATAGTATTCCAAACAGCGCTTGTCCTCGTGCTGTCC
>JARKHS020034597.1:0-72500 GCA_030143305.2 Amblyomma americanum
TGCGGCCCCGCTGTGGGGCGGGTATAGATCCGGCAGACGGTACGCATACAGAGCAACCGCCTAACACGTGTAAGGAAGATGCAACGGAATCGCACAGTGCATAACATACCTTGCTTCCTGTCTGAGCAGACCCTGCCTCTTAGGCGCCTGCCTCGCAACGTGCAAATAAATGTGGTAATAATGAAATTAATGGCGGCGCAACAAAGGACACTAGAAAGAAAGGGTCACCACATTCTCACACTACCAGCTGTTTATTACACGGAAAACTGGCATATTTAAACATTGAGCTCAAGCATGAGACTAATAGCATTATCACTCTGAAACCAATCACGTGGAATAAAAAGCAGCAACAGCAGGATAAGAGACAAGAAAACTTTAACCCCTGCAGGTAAACAACATTCTTATAACAGGAATTACAAACGAAAAGAACACGGCCATCTCTTAGCAAAAGCAGTGTCAAACAATCGTAGCAAAAGCAGCAAACATGAAGCAAAAGCACTCAGAACCAGAAAAACAACGTAAAGGAAAGGTAAATCCAATAGCAAACAATAACAACCCACCTAAACAAACAACCTACGGGCGCTAGAAACGCAGGTTTGAAAAGTCCCACAGCACATGACGCCAGAAAATATTATCGAGAAAGAATCTTCACTTCTATGGAGGGATACTGAAGAGTCGCCAGCACAAGTTCTTTCCTTCTTTTTGATCATAAAATCCTCAATAATGTCACGTGCCACCTGATAGCGACTCCTGCCCAGAATCCTTATTTCACTAAGCATTGGCTCACACTTCATTCTTTACAAGGGGGGCAGAAAACTCGACCCGCCTCCGTTATTTAACGATTTCTGAGGTTCCCTTGCCCTGTCGATAATGCAATGACTCCTCTCGCCTATATAGATCCCTCCACACATCAGCGGGATTTCGTACACCACTCCGACGGCACAGGATACGAAAAGCTTGCCATGCCTCTTTCGCACATGGCGTCTTTCTTCTGGCCGATCCGCGATTAAAACCCTCAGAGCTTTTCGGGCGCGAAGAAAACGACAGGTACGTCGAACCGGCCAGCCACCTTCTTCAGGCTGTGCGCCACTCGGTGTGTATAGGGGACCACTTGTGGTCGCCTTGATCCAGCTTAGCTTGGGATTTTTTCTTCTTGCCTTTCATTTTTTGAAACAGGGCTCCTGCTACGCTGCATTTTCTTGATAGTTTTTTGTGACGTCATGTACAGTACGAATTTCCGCCAGGCCTGCATTTCTAGAGGCCATCTGGTGTTTGTTTAGGTCCGTTATTAAATTTCATTATTTATTTTATCTTTTTCGGTTTCTGACTGCTTTTGCTTCATACGTTTGACTTTGCTTTTGCTACGATTATTTGACACTTCTTTTTCCAAGAGGTGGCCCCCTCCTTTTTGTTTCTAATTCCTTTTATTAGAATCTGTTTATCTGCACACGTTAAAATTTTCTTCTCTGTTTTCCTGATGTTGCTGATTTTATTCCACGTGCCGAGTTATCCGCCGATTATCCGCCGACCCACCGGTGGTACGATAGGCACAAGCTTTTCTCTGCCTGTTGCATGGCTTCTTTATGGTGAAATGCTTGGTAAATCGGTCTCTGAACCCGCATTGAGTAGAAGAAACTACATTGTGCCATGGCGGTCCTTGGCCACAGGCGCCCTTGCGCCATAAAAAAATTCACCGTCATCAACAGGCAGGAAAACTTAACAGGACACAACCGTTGACTCCTTCAGAGTCGTGCTACTACCAAACGCATAAATAACTTGCTTAAAGACAGCAAATACAGAACAAAACCACTCGTGATGTCTCGCTGCTGCTTACTTTCATTCGTGTATGATCAATAATAACTTATCGCAAAGGGCGCAATATGTCTCTCTTTTTGAGCCGGCCCAGGTGACACGCGAACGTCACGGCCGTGTTAAGTTTTTGTTTTGGTCACACGTAATGACATTGTTGTTAATTTGTTTTTCTATATCATTTCTAAAATGTTGCAAATGTGTGGAGAGAGCAACGTCATAACGCGCTTTTTAATATTCGCTTCTGTTCAGGGCTGCCAACAGAGCCTAAATAGCCCAGGCCGTAGCACCTCATAAAAGTTTTGTAATGTGATTGTTGGTTTACAACATATGACTATCGGGCTTCAATTCTCAGAGTGCAATATTGCCTCTGAAATCGATATTTAAAACTTATTACAACATTTTTGTCATATGTCTGCCATATTTTGCAGCATGCCACACTTGCGATGGGTGCCAAGTGTGGTCTTATAGCAGATGAGAAAATGAGCACCCTTTCTTTGAAAATTTGGTGCAGAAAAAAACTTTATACCTCATGCATTTCTGATCTCTTGAAACGAAAGGAGTGAGACCAGAGGCATGTGCGCAGCCAAGCAAGCTGAGTTGATGCTCATACACCCTCCACTCCCGTCGCGCACCTCCCTCGAAATTTTAGAGATACTCGCTTTAGATTCGGTAGCTGCCCCTATGCCACTGCGTGCGCTGCTCTGGTTGCAGCTCCACTTTTGATTCTAACGCCAATTTGCCGTCTTCGTCGACGCGGATGCGCCAAGCACGTTTTGAGGTATGGAAGGCCAATGCGTGAGAGTTAAGTTTAAATTCACTGTTCAGCATCAAGTGATTTGTGGCGCCGCAGTCTCTTTAACTTTTTACCTTTGTTTGGAAACACATGGGCTCTCTGAAGCACTCATCGCTTTGTTCCCCAGTCAAGACAACCTGCCAAGACCCCAGTATGCAAAAGAATTGCCACTAGACCGCAAAAATCTCGCGTTCATTCATAGCTTACTATGGAATGCTCTAATTCGTCACGTAGATTACCGAGCGGAGTGCAGCAGCTTCCAGTGAGCTTACGGAAAACGACGCTGTTTTTTGCAGTAGACTATTGTTCTTAACGCAAATATGTTTGGTTCTTTTTGCGTTAATTAAACACCTGGCTAAACTTTACCAACTCATTGAATTGGCGCATTGAAAACCAGAAAACAGCGCACAAAGAATTGCTCCCTAAGACTGCTCTTTGGGCGTCTCACATTTGAATGCTATTGCCTCGGAAGGGGCGCGTCCAGTTCCTTCCTGCTTTTCCCTGGGATGAAGCTTTGTTCGCAGACATCGAGGGTGTTGATAAGGGGACAATGGGCTCATTGCTAAAAGAAACCTTTTCAGACCAGACAGAAGAGAGAACCCGAGAACGCCTTTCGTAGCGTTCGGGAGAGGGCATATTCCTCACTCCCTCGGCTCGTCGCGAATGTCCGCGTTTTGTTCTTTTTTTTTGCTTACCCTCGAGCAGGCCTTTTCTTGCACTCAAGCTTTGACCGTATCATGCTTCCTCCACTGTCCCAGACTGTCGCGTTCGTTCAACGGTCCAAGCCAAGCGCCTAGCCAACCACCACTGTATGTGCGTTGCTAGCAGGCGGGGGCCGTTGGTTGTTGTCCTCCAGATCTGGTACACAGGTGGTCCACGACGGCGCACGCCACCCATTGCGTCGCTTTCGTCGTTCCGGTCTTCGTCGCTCGCGCAACCTGCTTACCCTGAGCTGTTTATTGCGGGCGACTTAATGCGGACTACGCTTCACCACTGCTTCTCCAGTGGCCCGAGTGGCCAACCTTTTCACAAGTACACAAAGTGTATATCGGACAAGGGTATATCGGGCCGTCTGAGCGATGCATTAATATACGTTTGAAAGAGGATGCAAATAATTTGCACGCTAAAAAGACAACAAATCTCGTTCACCACGTTCGTGAGTGCTGATCTTGTTTTCCGTCCTTGCACTATTGTGATATCCTGTACAAGCACCCGTCCCACTTGACACGTTATTCTATTGACGCCTACTACATGAGGAAGAAAACAAGGTTGTGCGTTAGTAAGCCATATATTTGATTACATGACTGTGAGGTTGTAGGCCTTGATGTTATGTAAGAACACTTTGTTTTCGTGTACTTGATGATAAATTGGCCATTGTCTTCAAGTATTTAGTTGCTTTCTACAAATAAACTTTCAATTGTGATCCACCGCTCGTTCCGTGTTTTTCTGCTCTGCTCTTCGTATTTGCGCTGTTTGCCTTTCAGTATGTACCACCAACTCGCCCGTTTACAAGTTTTGGAGAACATCAGCATGCTTCGTTATTTTTGTCTTCAATGGCTGAAGTAGTGTCCACAGCATTGCCTTCTTTTTTTCTTGTAGCTTGTACTGCATGCAGTGTTATGTCTATAGATTGCACTTCAGCATGTTATTTGCATTCTGCCATGCAAATTTTAGACGTCCAAAGTCAAAAGACAAAGTCGAGGCCCCGCCTAACCTCGTTGATAGCTCGCTGAAAGGTCTGTGCAGCGCTGCGCAAGCTACAAGGCATCCGACGTACTCAGAGGCCGAACGGTGTGGTAATTGCCGTCTTCGGAATATCAGAGGGCTCCACAGGAATTTGATGATAAGCCTTCATTAAGTCAATTTCAGAGAAAATCGTGCACCCAGCCAGACTAGATGTGAAGTTCTGTATGTGCGGAAGGGTATAGCGGTCTCGTAAAGTGTGAGTGTTGAGGGCGCGGTAATCTCCACGTGGTCTCCAGTCGCCCGGATCTTTTTTGGCACCACGTGAAGTAGCGATGCCCAGTTGCTAGAGGAAGGGCGTACTATGCCGAGTTTAAGCACTGTGCTGGAACTCACGGCGAGCGAAAGCGAGGCGTTCTCAGGACAAACGGCAAGGGCGAGGAAACACCGGACGTCATGAAGTCACAATTTGGTGAGTGATCGAGTACTTTATCGGTCACTCTCTGGCATGCGGCTTTGGGCGGTTGGAAAAATCATCCAGAACTTTGGCATACGGCGAAACAAGAACGAGAGCGAGAAGCCTCGCCGCCGCAGTGGTGGAGAGTATGCTGTTGACGAAGAGGTGCGTGCTGAGGTCTATAAGTCGGTGAGCTCGCATGTCGACGGCTACGTTGAAGATTCTGATGAAGTCCGCGCCGAGCAGAGCTTGCGAGACGTCAGCGATAAAGAAGATCCAGCGAAACATGCGGCGCAATCCGAGGTTAAGCGTGAAGGACCGTTGGCCGTACGTGCGAATGGAAGAGTTGTTGATCGTTTGGAGCGGGGAGGTCTGTTCGTTGCGACGGCGATCTGCCCAAGAGGCCACTGTGAAGCTGACTTGTGCACCCATGTCGACCAGGAAACGACTTGCAGTAATATTTTCAGAGTTGTAAAAGAGGCGGCATGGCATATCCGTCCACCCGCACCACTTGCGGCTGTTAGTGGCCGGTTGCAGCGTTTCCCGACCAGGAACAGGGGTGTGTGCACTTGCGGGCAGAGCTGCTGAAAATACGGTGGTACCAGCAGATAGCCTTAGGCGAGGTGCCTGAGCGCGCGTCGGATAGTTGGGATTCTGGGGAGCGGCGGAGTGGCCAGAACCTCGGCGTTGAAGGGCGCGGCAAAGGCGCGAGGACATCGATCCGCCTGGCAAGAGCATGAACGACATTAGATGCCCGCAAGCTGGGAGTCTGCGGCAGTAGTTGTAGGCGGACTGGTCACAGAGCTGACGTTGGGGAGCCGTGAGTAGTCCTCAAGACGCTCAGCGAGTTCAGCAAGCTTGTCTAATGAAACATCACCCGCAGCTTCAAGGATGGTGACCATGTGTTGCGGAGGACGCTTAAATATTAACTCACGCTGAAGTGGGTAAGACTGGCCAGCAGGGTCTCCCAGATGCTTGCGCGTGCGACGGAGGAGCTGCGAAGGGCGGCTGTCACCAAGCACTGTAGCGCTGAGGAGCTGCTGGAGTTTGCTGCGCTCGGACGCTGACTTGCGGTCGATGATAGCCGCCTTCAACGTGTCGAATGGTAGAGCCGAGTCCGGCGAGCTGATGACGTCCACTAAGTCCTCAGCGATGTGAGCAGGCAGTGACGACACGAGGTGGAGGAACTTGGTCTCCTGGCTCGTGGTACATCGCTGCTGGAAATGCGCCTGAACCTGGAGGACCCAGGCGCTGCGGCTACTGGGCCAAATGGCGGCAAGCTGACCAGCTGGAACGCAGCCACTGAAGTACCGAGAGGCTGAGCGTTCTGGGACGGGTAGCCGCCGGTAGGAAGTGCGAAAGAGCCAGGGGAATCCTTGTAGGATGATGGAGTTGCGTGTTCGAAGTCGGGTCATGAAATATACCTGAGCTATGTCGAGGAAGAACCAGCTCCGACAGCGTTGAGGTTCGAACTGTTTATTTGCGCTGTTCGCACTGCGGCGGCCTAGCCCAACTTCCGCTTTCTTGTCCGGCGTCGCGTGTCATGGCCTGCGAGCCGAGCGCGGCACGATGGGCGCTACAACTTCTTACAAGTTTCACGTATATGCTTGGAGTTGAAATTTAGAATCCTCATTGGTAAGAACATTCATTACAGACACGTTCTGCATGCAAAGACAGGCTGCAATAAAGCGCGAACACTCATATTGCGTAATGTTCTGCTTAGCAGCAAGTTACTCATTTAAAAAGCACTTAACGTATAGATGCGTACTTAGGAGATCTTTTAGCCTGAAAGATGAATAAGGCTAGCTGTATATTACAGCTGATAACAGACAAGTAAAATATTCTGTTTTGTTCATAGGTGCTGTTAGTATTTCATTCCAGCCTGACTGTGTTCTACTCCTCCAACAGGTATCCCAACTGAAGGACACACTGTCTTGAGGCAAATCAAGCACATAAGCTTTAGATGGGTGCGAGGAACAATGTGCACCTCTCAATCGCATACTTGGCTGTCCTTACATCGATGTACAGCTAAGATTGAACTATTAGTGCCCAAGATCCGACGTTCAACTGAATGACGGATCTGTCTCCCCTCAGGAATGCAGAAGCATCTCGTCCAGGTCTGATTCGCTGACCTTCACCACCGTGTTGGTTTCAGTCCGTTTGTCATGGTGTTAGCAATTACCAGTTTTCGCACAACTATATATATAAAAACACACTTTCTCGGGAAAACAAATTAAATTACTAGGAGACTTTCACTCCACACAGTGGTGTGGGTGGTTTTGTACATCTTTAATATTGTGCTTATTTTCTTTATGCAAGCATTGCCTGCCTGCTGTACACTGTGTCCTTCTATGTCTATCTTCCTTCCTCTCTCTCCAGTTGTTCCTTCTGTTTCCTCAACGCTGGCAATTGGTCAGGTGGCTACTGTGAGAACGACGACGAGTACTTGGCCCCTTCCTTTTTTCTTCATGAAACGTGTAATTCTACTACCAGTACTCTTAGTACTATATCAGTATTTTCGTGATAGTGCATTTATTATGATGTATAAGGTAGTCTGCTAAGCCAACCGCAGCAGTCTTCAATATCACCACACATCACGCATATATCTTGCATGCAATATATCAGTATGTTGTCAGTAGTGGTGACTGCAGTCGAGAGATCAGAAAGACAGCGAAAATTGCCTCTAAACAAACGCTTTATTTGGGCTGACTTGCACCCACAATGCACTGAATTTCTCGGCGACGGCGTACCAACAAGCGTGTTCGGCGATCGTGAAATAGAATACCCGTCACTCTAAGCTGCACCCAATTTAAATCTTATGGCGAACTTTGGAGATACGGCGTACTATGTTACCACAACATTCTGGAACAAAGTAGAGTCGACTCAACCAGGATGGGAAGAATCGAAAGAAATCTGATCGCGTTTTGCATCGCAAAGCGATAAAGCCACGTGCCGGCAGCCCCGAAAAATCAACAAACACTACAAAGATTTGCGGCAATATTCTGTGATACTGAGCGCTAAATTTATTCCAATTGAGACGTTTGGTCACAGATATTTTGTTTTTTTCCGGATTTAGTACACTCAAACTAAAACTTTGCTTTCTGTGTTGCCAGCAGAATCTAAAATGAATGCCATTTTGTATCATGTAAGCAAGAGGGAGTATTTATTGAGCCTTTTATAGCAAATTAAGACCCTTCTTTTGTCATTTACGTGCTGAGCATTTAGTGTTCAGACGCAAATGACGCGACTTGGATTTCCACAGAGGTGAGACATCACACACAGTCCCAATTTTTCTACTATTTGCTTATGGGATTAGCAAACCTTCTTTTAGTACTTCTCTGACCATTCTTCAGTGCTCTGGAATGGTAAATATATATGGTAGGTTGGCTTATGCTATTGTATTGATCTATGGGCAAATAAATAAAGCATGTGAATTCCTGCATTTATAAATTTTGCATATTCCTCTTATAATGCCTTCTCAGCCGCGCTTTGTCTAGTGAAATTATTAACAAAAAAGAAAGACAGGAACAAGAAAGAAAAGCACTTTTCGTGTTTCTCACACGTTTTCTGGCTTAAGCATGGTAATAACAGCTAGCTCAGGTGAGAAGAATAGCACTTTCAGTTAAGCACAGTAGTATCTTTAATAACTACTTTATGAAGAGAAAAAAGGTGTTTTGCATTCATACTCTGTACCTGCTTAGTAGCACAGGCCAAGTGAAAAAATATTTATTTTAATTTTATTCAATGAGACTTCATATAAAGACAAGCCTGTAAATCTGAATGCAAAAATGTTCACAGTTCATGTCTGCTTGCAGAGGCCTGTGAATAAATATCTGATAAATTTTCTTTCGTTCAGGAAGTGTCGAAGGCTGAAAAATATTGTATAATTTACGTTTGTAGCCTGAATTTTCTTGCAAAACGATGAAAGCTGCCATGTTGTACTACATTTTGTGTGTTAGCGTGCCGATTCTTCTGTGCAATAAAAAACAATCAACCAGTTTACCTGGCTATCCTCCTTCTCCCTTGAGCCGATAGTTCAGGAAATAATACTTACTTATGCCAGCTTTATTTCTACCAAAGTAAGACGTATAAAATGCCCCAAATTTTGTGATCATATATTGCAAAATTCAAAGCGTGATTGATCATTGGTGTTGTTAAATCTAGGGCAGTAACATAATAATATTATTAATAATAATAGTTTATTTCCATCACCATGCAGTGTTGGAGGGGATGGGGATAAAACCGGTTAACGCTTGACAAGGTTCCGCACCCCCGTACAGCAAGTGGGCAGTGGCATGCGACGGCACTTCACTGAAAAAAAAATACACAATCACCAATGTGTGTAGAAAATCTTTAAGGGTTAAAGCAATAACAATAAAAGCAACAAAAATAAGAGACAAAGAGCGCTGTTATAAAGATTGTAAGAAGAGCGAAAAAAGAAAAAAAAGAAAAAATGTTCAAAATATGAATACTAGGAAAATGTGGCTTCAAAAATAAAGTAGTCGAGAAGGTCAGAGCTGCTGATGTTTTCTATATCAATATTTGCAGCGATTAATCTATTCAGAAGTGAGGGAAGTTGAAATGTTACCATTTGGCATCCATAGTTTGTTCTCACTATAGGTACTACACAGTGTGGTTTGCGACAGCGTGGGTATGTGCACTGAAATAACTTAATCGGGGCTAAGTCAGATATATTTTTTATGCATCTTTGCTCTATTTTATAGGTGCGCAATAGTTTATAAGCATACTGGTTGAAAACAATAATATTCTTGTGCCTGGAAAATAAGTTTTTAGTTGAGCATCTATGTGGCAGGTTATGAACAATTCTGAGGGCCCTGTTTTCAAGAACAGCAAGTTTTTTCAGACTCGTTCGTGTAGCAGTACCACATACTAATGAACAGTAGTTTATTTAAATGTGAGCGAAATAATGCACGATACAATAGAAGTTTTACCTTTTGTGGGAGACAACATTTAAAACGCGTCATAAATCCTATGGCTCGAGATGTCTTTAATGCTATATGATTTATGTGATCGTCCCATAGCATATCTTCAGTGAATATTGCGCGAAGCGATTTAAATGACTTTACTAACTCAATCTGGTCTCGGTTGTAACGTAGTTCACCGAATTCGCTGCACTAATTGTTTTTTGGATGAAAAAGTATTGCCTTAAATTTTGTTGCATTAACTGAAAGAAGATTGTTATCGGACCATGTCTGTATTTTTTCCACGAGTATGTTTGCATTTTCAAGTAACTTACTACCCGAACCAACGGATAAAAATAAACTGGTGTCATCAGCATAAATTATAAAGCGAGCGTTGTCATCCACACTAATGATGTCGTTAATATACAGGTTGAAAAGCAATAGTCCAAGAATACTTCCTTGGGGCACTCCGCAGGTTACTGTTCGAAGAGTTGACTTGTAATAATTTATTTGGACATACTGTTTTCTATTGGACAAGTAAGATTTAAGTAAGAGTAACGCTGTACCTGTAATTCCATAACATTCAAGTTTTTCCAACAAGATGATACGGTTTAGCAGTCAAATGCTTTGCTGTAATCTAAGAAAACTCCCAAGATCAGGTTCCTATTTTCAAAATTTCTCAATATATATTCCTTCTGGTGCAAAAGAGCAAGTTCGATTGACCGGTGTTTTCTGAAGCCATACTGGCAGTAGGTAATTATGGCTCAGCAAGGCGGAAATTTGGGCGAGTTGGTAAGTGTTCATTTTCGCTCTCAGCGCAACACGAACGGGACACAAGACGAAGGACTAGCACAAACAGGCGCTGTTTGTGCTAGTCCTTCGTCTTGTGTCCCGTTCGTGTTGTGCTGAGAGCGAAAAATGAACGGTAATTATGGCGTGTTTATTTAAAAAGCTTTCAACTCATTTAAGAATCAGTTTCTCGAACGCTTTAAAGAATACGGGCAAAATACTAATTAGTCAATAGTTTCCAAAACTGTTTTTGTTTCCTTTTTTGTATATGACTGCTACTCTAGCAATCTGCATTCTTGCAGGGAAGGTAAAAGTTTCTATGCATAGGTTGTATATGTACTCCAATGGCGCATCGATGATGTCGATGACATATTTAACTGGACGAATCTGGATATTATCTGCATCACACGAGGTACTGTTCTTTAGGTCACTAAATGTTGACAAAATTTCTCTGGTAGAGACAGGTTCAAGGAACAAAGAAGGTGGGCGCCTGTCAAAGGATATGTGAGATATATCAGCAGAGGGGTTCAACGCAGGAGTAAAATGCTTATTAAACTCTTGTGCGAGACGGTTACCTGTGTATTCTATGCCGTTGTTAGTAATTTTGTCGGGATTACCAGCCTGTGAAACGTCATAGTCAAGTGAGCAGATTTTACGCCAGAGTTTATCAGGGCGATTAGCTGTATCTGCGAAGTACTTCTTCAATTTTGCCATTCGTATGTCAGAGTTTATTTATTTCTATACTTCTTGAAGCGGTCAAGAATAAGGAGATCTTTGGTGTGAATAAATAGCTGATAAAGTTTGTGCTTTCTATTAATACGCGTATACAGTTCGCGTGATATCCATGGCTTCATTTTTGTTTTTGGTCGCCTCTTTAATTTTTGAAACAAAGTATATGTTGTAAGCATGAATAAAGTTGTCAAGAAATAAGTTATAAGCGCTCTCCGCACTAGCCTCTTTCTATATAACGGACCAGTCCACGCCTAGAATATGCGTTCGAAATCTGTCTAAAGCTCCTTCTGTTATATACTGACACATAACTTTCTCACGAGGGTCACGCTTCGGAACCTCCTTCTGGCAAAACAAATATATGCCCATATGATCACTTATGTCACAGCATGTAACTCCTGAGTGAGTAAGTGGAGAATCAATATTTGTTAAGAATAGATCTATGCATGTTTGGTAATTGGGAGTTGTACGGGTTGCTTTGGTTACCATATTTGTAAAGCTATAACATCTAAGTTAGACATCAAAATCCACACTGCTGCTCGTTGTACATGACATATCTATCTTAAAATCGCCTCCAATGATTACATAATATTTATTCCTAATTACAAAGGCTAAATAAGATTCCATTATTTCAAGAAACATACCCATATCACCGGACGGTGGCCTGTACACCACAGACATTACAATGTTTCCTGATTTAACTCAAAAGATTTCAACGTCATCGAACAGGAAACACAAATCGTTTAAAATTTCACAATGAAAGTGGGCATTAACACGTATGCATACACCACCTCCACGAGAAGTTTTTCGATTTAAAGAAAATGTTTTAATTGAAGGCAATTTGAAGGAATCGCTGTCGGTCAGCCAGGTCTCTGAGATCATAATTACATCGAAAGAGAAGCCGAAGCTACTTAATAAAATACAGAAGCCATCTCGCTTGTTCCTGACTGACCGAGCGTTGAGATGAAAACATCTAAGTATTGACGGGCTTTTCAAGTCCAAAGAAACGGTGCTACTGATTTCGCACGGGAGAGGGTACGCGTCCAGTGCCATCATGCTACTATGTCACTGCATGCAACATTCACAATGGTACCTATTCACGGCACAGGATCAACAAGGTCACTCTCATCTCGAATGATGTGTACAGAATCAACTTCCCTTTTGCGAATAAGCACCTTCTCGTTTGAGCACCAAACAAACCGGGAATTGTTTTTCTTAGCCCAATCCTTCGTTTGCAGAAGCAGCCGCTTCGTTCTTCGAGTCTGGTTTTCACACAAGTACATGTTTTTGCCTTTCTCTACCAAATATTTTCTATTTTGAAGCCATTGGTCTCTTTGGGCTTGTCGTTGAAACCGCACAATAATGGTTGGTATCTTATCCATTTTTGCAGGAAGCCGGTGACATGCTTCAATGTCACTCTCACTAAGTTCTGCAATATTAATTTCTTTAGCCACTTCGTTCACTTTGGCTAGGAGGTCTTCATGCTCGGTTTTAGGAAGGCCATGAATTTCTATATTCTTTTTCCCGCTTCGGAATTACAGCTCATCCAAGTCGGTATTAAGCTGGCAAAGTTGTTCTTCACATCACGTATTTTCAATCTGTGCCATTCTTTTCCGTAGGTGCGCGATTTCTTTTTCTTGGTTATCAAGACGCTTCATGACCTCATCAAAATGTTCGGACATTGTCTGGACGGATTGTTCAATGTTATCTACCTTATCTTTCAATGGCATTAGACTATCCAGTTTTTGGTTGAGCTGAAGAAAAGCAGCGGCCATGTCAAAAGGAGGAGCGTCGACAGTGGGGAGCACTCTTCCGCAACGAGCTGCTCCTGTTTTACATGTTGGGCAGAAGAATGCTCTACGCGAACGAGCACTCAACGCTTTACCCGACTCAGGAATCCCGGAACAGCCTTGTACATGGTAAGGGTACTGACATTCTTTGCATATTATGAGGTCATCAGGAGCATCACTTTTTTTGCTGCAAGCAATGCAGACTTCGTCCGTGTCCCCCATCAAGAACAGTCACAGGAAACAACCGCGTTACAACACGTTTTGGCAGCAGCAGTGGCATTAGAATAGGCCCACGGTGGCTAAATCAACAAGAAAGAGTGCACCAACCTGGAAAAGGTACAGAGGCGTGCAAGCCGCGTAAGTGCGTGTCCGTCGCTCGCCACTGCCACTGCCAAACTGCCGAGAGCGGGGGGCGTGTACAGCTGTCGTCGATGTCAGGAGCAGCACACTGTTGCTGAAACAACTTGATGACGGCCGATGCGCACAGGTGTCAAAGAGAATCTACTCCTTTAACCAATTTGCACAGTCTACGCAGGCGGATGTAGACCCCCGGGCCAATACAAGGCGACAGCCAGACGGCCAAAGCAGGAACGGACCTGGAAAATGCACAGAGTCGAGCAAGCCGTGTAAGTGCGTGTCCGTCGCTCGCGACTGCCACTGCCAAACGGCCATGTACTTCAGAAAAGTAAAATTATATATGAGCAGTCTAACAAAACAAACTACTCTTCTTTTAGAGGATGATTTTTCTACCCAAATGCTGGAGTGGCATCGCATGGTGATGACATTGATTTTATTTATTTATTTTTATTTATTCAATACTGCAGGCCTTTACGGCCCAAGCAGGAGGGGCATACACTTGGCATCAGCGTATAGAACGAAGATAGCAAATAATAATTTCAAAACACTTGTTCTATGGGCAATAGAACATGAGCAAAACAAGGACTAAACAAAATGCAAACCGAGCTCTTCATTTGGGAAAGTCAAACAGAAACAAACAGAAGTAAGCCAATGAATGAAATATGCAAAAATGAAATGTCAAACTTGCAGCAAGGCAAAAACACGATCAGTTTGGGCAACCAAAAAGCAGACAAGAAAAATATTCAAGAGCAATTCAAGGTTTCAATTGAATCAACGCTGGTTAGAAGAGGCAGAAGTAAGTTGTTCCAATCTGTTATCGTGCGAGGAAAAAAAGAATATTTAAAAACATTAGTTCTGGTGCTGTATGGCGTTCGAGAGTCATCGTGTCGATGTCGTGTTCGGCGTGCCGTAAGTAGTGTTATGTACGGATCAGGAGTCAGAGCAAGAAGGTTATTTTTAAGAAGGAACATAAATTTTAAGCGCTGAATTTTTCTTCTCAGTTCCAGTGTCGGTATTCCATGTTGTTTCATTAGTGCTGTCGGGGAATCAGTTGTACGGTACTTCGAAAAAATAAACCTGACTGCCTTACGCTGTATTCTTTCGAGAGCGTCAATGTTAGTTTTGGTATAAGGGTCCCACACTACGCATGCATATTCAAGTTTTGGTCTTATTAATGATGTATAAGCTAAAAGTTTAGTTTCGGCGGGGACATGCTTCAATTTATGACGGAGAAGGCAAAGTTTCCGAAAAGCTGTGTCACATACGTTAGTTATTTGAGTGTTCCAGTTTAGGCTGTTTGTTAGTGTGACGCCAAGATATTTATACTCGCTGACTTCGGTTAGTGGTTCTGTCCCGAGGGCATAGGGAAAAGAAAGGTTATTAAGTTTCTTGGTTATTTTCATATACACTGTTTTGTCAGCGTTCAATTGCATATCCCAACAATGACACCAGGAAAGAATATTTTGTAGATTATTATTAAGAGTTATCTGGTCATCCTCGCTTGACACTTCCGTGAACAGCACGCAGTCGTCTGCAAACAATCGTATTTGGACGGGTTCAGTAATAACGCTCACAATGTCATTAATATATATTAAAAACAACAATGGTCCTAGCACGCTGCCCTGAGGGACGCCGGAAGTAACTGGAAGTTCATGGGAGTAGTAAGTATCAATATTAACAAACTGTCTACGATCAGTGACATACGCAGCAACCCAGTTAATAATGAAAGGAGGAAGGTTAATCATTTTAAGTTTTTCAATAAGCTTAGAGTGTGAAACAAGGTCAAAGGCTTTCCTGAAGTCTAAAAAAATAACGTCTACCTGGCCGGATTTGTCTAAAATTCTAGCAAGGGAATGGATTACCGTTGTTAATTGTGTCACCGTATAAAATCCTTTACGAAAACCATGCTGCGCAGGTGAAAGTATATTGTTATCCTACAGAAAATCTCTGATGAAGTTGGCTATGACGTGTTCAAGTATCTTACAACAAGATGATGTTAACGAAATTGGTCGGTAGTTAGTAATCATTGTGGGGTCTCCCTTCTTAGGCACTGGTACTACACGTGCCGTTCGCCAGTCAGGGGGAAGGGCTGCAGTGGACAGTGACGCACCGAAAATTATTACCAGAAAGTGTGACAGCATTTCTGCGTATCGGCGCAGAAAAACATTCGGTATGTTATCCGGTCCTGGGGTAGATTTTGTTTTTAGATTAAGGATCATAGAAAGCACACCTTGAGCGGATACAAATTCAGGAGATACATTTGATAAAGGTGAAAAGGGAAGTGCAAGCTCTTCTGAGTTAGTAAACACACTGTGGAAGAATGCATTAAAGTGTTCGGCGATACTTTGCTTTTCAACAACGGGAATGCCATCTTTAATTATTTGATCCACTGCCTTGTTCTTTTTGCTCAGAAATTTCCAGAATTTTTCTGGAGCCGTACGAATAAAGTGCGGCAAAGTGTTATTGAAATAATGCCGTTTGGCATGCCCAATTGACGAGCTCAGCGTAGCTTGTAAGTTCTGTACTGTAGTTGGTGAGGCATTCCGTCGTCTTAAGCGTTTTATTTTTCTTTTCAAGTGAATGACTGCACGCGTTATCCAAGGGTTTTCATTTCCTGTTTTCTTTGTTTTCGTTGGAACGAAATTTTCGATGCAATGAGTGCAGATTTTTTTGAACTTGTCCCAAAGTTCTACTACATTGCTTCCGTGAAAGTTGCTTAGGTGTAAATCGATGTAATCTAACACGCTTTCGTCTCTGGCACGTGTGAAGTCCTTCACTTGTACAGTTTTTGCCTTCTTAGCGGTACATTTTTTTAAATGACACGAATAGTACACCATCCTATGATCAGACATTCCATGTTCAATTGATACTGAAAAATTCTCGATTGTTTTGCTCACGAAGACAAGATCAAGCATTGATGATGAAGAACCATGCACTCGCGTTGGTAAGTTGACAACTTGGTGCAAATTGTGGCATAAGATTATTTCACGCATATAATTAATATGAGTGCTAAATTCACCAATAGAAGAACAATGTTCGCAGTTAACTCCTGGAAGATTAAAGTCCCCCACTAAAAAAATTTTTTTATGTACGAATGAACTGACATGCTCACGCAAATCACACAGGAATTGAGGTGGTGAGCCAGGCGCTCGATAAACGGCAAATAGCAAGAATGAATGTTCGTAGTAAGAAATCTTTAGGCTAATAGTTTCAATGCTATCAGCCTGACACAAGAGAGTTGCTGACAAGTTTTGCTTTACCAGCACAGCCACCCCGCCTCCCCTAGTTGATCTGTCACGACGGAAAACACTGTAAGATGGTGGAAAGACGTCTTCGTCATCTGTGCCACTGTGTAGCCAAGTTTCGGTCAAAACAACGATGTGCGGGTTGTAACCTAAGATAATAGCCTCTAAGGATGGACTCAGAACTACCAATATTCGTGTGGCGCGAGATCTGGTGGCCAGCGCTTCTAACGATTGGTGATTACCTAGATGCCGTATTTCTGTTGCTGCTTAGGTGACCACCTTAGGTTTTCACCTTATAGGAGGGTGTATGCCTGAAAATTTGAGCAAACATTGAGCTGCATTAAGATATTCTTATATTCTTGCATACGTTGTTACTGTGAGATTTGGAAATTAGTTATTTGTGTCTCTCATGCACAATAACCGCTTAAAACAGAACCATGGCTTCATAGCTAAGTGCCTCTGATTTAAGAGAAAATAGCCAGGTTACTGCATGACTTGTGGCGGGGATTGAAGGCATTAGTTATTTTAAGAGCAGAAAACGGCAGAAATCACCGGACCAAGAAAGAAAGCTTACAGAACACACTGACCCTGATGAGACCACGCTCGTGTTTGGACCTTACGCTGTAGCCTTTCATGTCGCGCGAGAAGAAGGTCGCTCAGGATGGGTGTTAAACACGAGCCGAGTGAAGTTGAGCTGAGTTGAGGTGTTGAATGCTACACGTGGAGTTAGCCTTGCTTATTCTGCCGGCAATTGCTCCACCGTAGCGTCCCTTCTATATTAATAACGTCCTAAAGCCTGTCGCATCTACCCCGCTATGCGCATAGTTTCTTAAAATAGCACACTTTTTTCCCCGCAGTCACCACCTATGTACACAATCACTCCACACGGTACACATCAGAGTCTCCTCCAGAAGTCACCATCTATGCACATATTCGGTCACATAAGAACATAGGCCATTGTAATCTCACAAACCTTAAACATATTCACTCACAGTATAACGTAGTCCACTCCAGAAGTCACTCTCTATGCACACATTTAATCACAGTAGGCCATAGTCCCTTCGTGCTGTCACCATATAGAAACAAGATCCGTGTCCTGCAGAAATGTTAAAAGAAGGCGGGCAGCCTCCCTTCTGCATGTCTGGTTTCCACTCGTGTAGACAATATCCTGAACTGTACTCTGACGGCTTCCTGTCTTTCTTCTTGAAGGAAGCGAACATCACATACCTTTCGGCGTTTTACTCTGTGCAGTACATAATATAATGTTCAATACCCCCAAACACACCACGTAAAGAACAAAGCGGAGAAGATGTTATGCCCGTGTTATGCATCCAGGCAGGAGTGCGAGCAAAGGCCTTGCGAATTCGATGTAGTAGAGACGTCGAGAATATTCTCAGTCCATTGGTCACACAGGGCTTCTTGAGAACACTCCACCGGGTACTGAAATGATCAAGCATCATTTTCCTGTAGAAAATGTTTTCATCTTCAGGTAACTTTTTTTGATGGGTTCCTTGAGAGAGCTTTATGGGCGAGATTGTTTGCCACCTCATTACCGTTGACTCCTATGTGAGAGGGCACCCATTGGAAATAAAGAGTAAAGCCTCTGCTGTGCATATTCTGCACTAAGCGCAAAGAGCTTATAGACAAGGCATCAGTAGGGAATCCGCGCTCTAACCTCTGAAGAGCAGATTTTGAATCAGTTAGGATGACAACAGGTTTAGCCGGACAAGGCCCTAACTTCCGTAAAGCCGCCTGAATAGCAACACATTCAGCCGCTTTGGCGGTTACAACAGCATCAAACCGTAAGGACCACTTCAAGTCCAAAGAAAGAATGTAAAAAGCCGCTGCGTTATCTTGGTTGGCCATGTAAGCAGAGCCATCCCTGAAAATTTGAAGATGGCGGGCATACTCTGTTTCCAAATGTTCGAGTACGAGCGAGCGCGTTGCTGCAAAAACATAGCTGCGCTTTGCGCTCACATGGGGAATTGTGACCTTACATTCGAGGGTCGAAAAAGACCAGGGGGGTTTCAACCGTTTCTCTGCCTTTGGACAATAAGGCCTAAGAATATTTTACCAATAAGCTGAATGGCAGAGCTCTCATGTCCACTTTTCAGTCTTTCACTGGTTTCCTTGTAATAAAAGCGAGCGGGGGGGCTAGTTGGTGCATATTTTCACAAAAACTCAGCACCAAAAAAACATAGCCCATAGAGACGGCTATTTCTATGTTATGATTTTCTTGGCGCTGCAGTTTTTCTTTTTTATTCTGAGCAGTTCTTTAAATATAGCGTAATCACATAAAAGACGCATACCCATACATGTGTGATTGACGTAACATATTACTTTATGCACATTTTGCTACTTTAGTTTGCATAATTTTTATATCAGGACCAGTAATTTTGGTATTTTAGCATTTTGGTGCAGTAATTATAAAGTTCATGATAAATTGTTCTAAGTTCAGTGACTGCCGATTTCAGGTTTCTCAAATGTTCATGGTTGCGTCGACGGCATTTACATTGAAATAAAGTGCGCAGCTGGGAAGACAGCCTCGACCTACGTTAATAGGCACCTCAAAAATTCGTGTGGTGTGCAATCTATCTGCAGTGCCGACCGCAAGTTTATTGATGTGTTTCTTGGCCACAGAGGCAAAACACATGATGCAGAAGCATTTAGGTGTTATTTGCTTTGAGCAAACTTCCTCAAGTTTGTGGAAGCTAATTTTATATACTTAGCGAGGCAGCGTACCCTCTAAGAGAGTACTTATCGAACCCATTCAGAGAAAATGATTCTTAGTCTGCTGAATGCATTAATTACGACGTGCGCCTAAGCAAAAAAAAAACGCGTAAACTACGAAAATGCATTTGGTCTTTTGAAAGGCCATTTCAGACAGCTCATGCTTCTGGAGTTTTGGTGGATAAAGAAGTCAACATTGTTTATTCATGCCTGTTCTGTTCTACACATCCATGCATAGAAGAAGGAGATGATGCCAATGATTATGAAGACCATTCTGCTAAACATGCCAGCAAGCCAGACCCCAAAGCAGTGCTGGCCTCTAAACGCACAATGGTAGAAAAATATTGAAACAGCTTGGGGGAACAGAAACGAAACCATATTGTTCTGTTCCTGCAGGCCATTCAGGAAGCCAAAAATAACACTGAATTTTCTTTCTCTTTTTCTTTTTAATGATGCTCTACCAAGGCTGTCAATATCAGTTCTAGAAACAGATCATTAAAACCCCTGCTTTCCTTGTAGCCACTTTTTTGTATTGCCTCTGTCTCAATCCTTGTTAGTGCATTTTGTGTGTATAAGCATTTTGTTGCATATAATTAATATTAAAGAGATTCTGGACACAATAAGTTATTCTAGTCGTGAACTTTGACAAAATGTAATATATTTATTGAGTTAAAAAGATCACAAACAAATTCAATGTAGGCTTGGCGAGTAGGATATTCTTATATTTACTGCATAATATTTATTGCACAATGTTTATTGTACAATAATCCAATGCGAGGAGAGAAAGCAAGCAAAGCAGCACAAAGAGCAAGATGCAGCTTAAAGGAAAACTAGATGACTGATCGTCCTGTCCTCTTTTTGTCCCAAATGCTGTTTTTCTTAAAAACCAAGCATAAAATGGCTCAGTATGGACTTGAAGGTGTCCGCACTGTTGCCTCATTTGGTGGACCCAGTAGATGTTTCAGCAACTCCATCTTCTTTTTGTGCCATCGCTCCCGCTGCTCTTCTCGGTATTGATGAACCTTCCACATCATTTCGGGGATGGACCGTTTAGACCTTTTTGATGCAATGCTGTCATTTTGCGTCTCTGTGCATTCCAACCTTCCTGGCCCTCTCAACAGCAGCTCAGGTTCAAAGCCGTCATCAATTGAATTAATTTTCCCATTTCACCATCAACTGTAATTTGAACTGGTTACGATCCAGATGTACTCCTGTTTATGTTTCCTTCAAATCGTGCTTTCTTGATGATTGTAATGAATAATCGGGGGTTTAAAACAGAAGTATGAACGAAAAAGGTTTGAAGAATACGACGAAGATGGCGATAAGTATGACGTGTATTAAACGAAGAATAAATAAGATGTAGAATTATTCGGTGAGGTGGGAAGAGATGATTAGTAGAGAAGCGAAGACGAAGACGACAAGTATGGTGTGCACCAACGCCAAGGTTATAAAAGCGCGAGGGCTAGAGAGGAACGGAGGGAAGAACAGTGAAGCGGAGGTTCCGGTGGGTCAGGAACAACTCGGATGGAAGAGAGCAACGCCGGCTACTGCTCCAGTGATCTGGAGTTCTACGGTGTCTGACCGTGGACTTGCTGCCGCTTCTGAGCCCGTTCTCAGTGGCTTTCGTGCCAAAGTAGCCCTGATATTGTTCGCGCGCCCTTTCCAGGCCCTGATGTACAAGCCTGCATGTTTCCTCCCACATTGTCCCACAACACGAGAATGTGCATATATTTTGTCTAGAGATCTGACGCAATCTATTTATTAGCCCACATCTTGAGTATTGTAAGCGGACCTCTAGCGGCTCTCCCATGTAACATCTCGAAGGGCTAGAAACCATAACTCGTTTGCGGTACCTCGCGGTAAGCGCGCAAAAGGACTGGCAGGTAGCTATCCCAATCAGAAGGTCTCTCCTGGCGCATTTTCCTGTTCACACTTTTGAACGTACCGTTGAACCGCTCTACAAGGCCATTCCACGTGGGATGGTAAGGTGTTTTTATTAACTGTCTTACTGACAAAAGGCGGTTAACCTCCTTCATTAGTTGCGACGTGAAGTTCGAGCCCCGATCACTCAAAATTTCGCTCGGGAGCCCATAACGCGAGAACATCTCCACATGACCTTCTGCCATTTTGATACTGTCAATAGTCTCTAATGGAACAGCGTGAGGATAAAGAGTGGCCGCGTCAACCAGGATAAGCACACATGTATTGCCTCTGGTGGATAATGGAGAAAATGGCCCCACAATCTCAATATCAACTCTTTGAAACGGTAGGTCGATGGCTGGCATCTTGCCCAGAGGTACGGGAGCAACTCTACCCTTCGAAACTGTGCGCTGGCACACGTCACATGAGCGAACAAAGCGTTTAACGTCACTCTGGACACCTGGCCAGAACTCCTCGGTGGTTCTAGACACAATCTTTTGAATACCCTGGTGTCCGCCCATATTGGCGCCATGTCCTAAGTATAACACTGGCTCTCTGATATATTTCGGTAACACGACCAGTTGGACCGCCTTCCTGACCTAAATATGCATTCCCTGTGCAGAAGACCGTTTACCAATTGATATTCTAAGGACGTACGACTCCTCTTTTTTACCTTTCAACAACTTTTTCGAAGCAGGCTTTCAAACTCGGGTCTTCTTCTTGCCTATTTACAGTTTTTTTCCCGGCGTAACATTCAGACACATCGTAAAGGAAGTTGTGAGGGGACGCTGCATTTTTCGGGCTGTCGATTGAGCTTTTGTCTCTGCTGCCGACGAGAAACCGAGTGCGCCCGTCTGAGCTGTCGCGGGCGTTTCCTCTTTTGGGCGTTCTTCAACATCGAGCATCCTCCACTCGAGATAGGGATTCTCGACACTTCTTGCACCCGTATTCGGGACCAGTATCCCCCTTCCCCTTCATAGCAATAACCACCACCACCCGTAAAGGTTCCGAAGATGAGATCGTAGATAGGCTCCTCTACGCATTTTGCCACTACCTGTACAGTAAAGTATGGCGTGGACACTAGAATCCTGGCTTCAGGAAGGTACTTTACCGTGGTGTATACAAGAGTGGCGACCTACGCTTCCCCTGCAAGATCCTTGTCATTCAGCAGGCTTCTCCGAACCAAACCTGTGTTGGCTCCGCTGTCTCTAAGCATAAATATAGGACGGTTCCCTTTTTGCCCAACCAAAACCGGCATTGCTTCGTTCTACTTGGGTTTTCCGCTCACCGCCTTAGTTTCCAGCGGCGTTTGCTCTCCTTTTACCTGTGGAACGTCAGGCGGTGTGACAAGTTCTGCCCGAGAGTCGACAACGCATGCAGGTCGGTTCTGCGTGGTACATCGCCACTCACCCAGAGTACGCCCCCTCCTCCTACAACCTTGACACAAAACTTTTGTTTTTTGGGCAACGCTACTAGTCCGACAGTGACAGTCAACTGCACAGTTTCCCACTTTGGCACAGAGAAAACACCTTTCTCTCACATTAGATGCACCACATAGCCTCTTGGTTTTGTCGCATTTGTCTCTAGCACCTTTTCAGTTTGCTCTTTTGCATTACTCATATTTCTCAGCCCTTGGGCCCCGAGGAGTTGGTCTGCAGTGAAGGCAAACTCTTCCTATGAACACAATTTTCACTCAGGAATTGCGCTAGCTTTGGACTGCAACATGTTAAAAATTACTCTGTCACCAGCTTGTCAAGCACACCTTCAAAACTCCTTTCTGTGTTTGACATATCGAGCCACATGTCAGAATAGTTGTTCAGCCTGCAGGAAAACTGCTTTGCGGTTTCAGAATCCTCAGGCGTCGCGGTGTGAAATCTCGCGAAAACCCTCTGCCGTAAGCCTGAATCTTTGGAGGAGTGCTTTCTTGAATTTCTTGTAGTCCATGAAATCAGCAGCAGGCATCCTTCCAAACACATTCAGCGCATCCCCGACTAAACACATGCTCATAGCCATGGCCCATTCACTGCTCTCTCAGCCTTGAACCAAATCTATCCGCTCGAAGCTTTGCAGGTATGCCTCAAAATCGTCTCTTTTGTCATGTAAAGGAGCCATCATCTTTCTTGCACA
The DNA here is from genome assembly GCA_030143305.2 of Amblyomma americanum. Classification (NCBI taxonomy): domain Eukaryota; kingdom Metazoa; phylum Arthropoda; class Arachnida; order Ixodida; family Ixodidae; genus Amblyomma; species Amblyomma americanum. The sequence continues at coordinate 23,355 of JARKHS020034597.1, forward strand.
AACCCTGGTCGGTCTAGGAGACTCTCTACCCACTAAAAAACACTGATCACTGTCCTTGAACTGGTCATCTCTTCCAGCGACTTGCGCTTGTTTTCACAAAAGAAGCTCCCTTCTCCATTTCAATCCTTCTTTTCTCCTGTTTTGTGGCTCGCGAAATCTTCTATCCTCGCGCTCTTCTGCCCTGCAAGCTCTTTTATCTTCCTGCTCTTCTGCTTCGCGAGCTGTTTTATCCTCCCGCTGTTTTGCTTCACGAGTTCCTGCGCGTGCTTGCGCCCTTTCTTGTCTCTGCCTCTTTGTCTCCTCGTCATAGAGACGCATAGCCTCTTCCTTGCTTAGCCCTAGCTTGAGCGCCAGTTCTAATGTCTTTGCCAAATCTATTATTTCTGCCAACGAGAGGTCGGGAAGATCCAGGAAAGAACAAAAAGAAAGAAGAAAATGAATCCTGGCACAGGCTCGCCGATTGTCGTGGTGGTGCTTGTAAACCTCGAGTGTCCTGCCACTGGACTCTAGGCATCGGGATTTGAAATTTGGCCTGCCTCATTCGTAGACGACTACACTAGTGCCTCAAGCTTCGGCGGATCTCTAAATCATCGCAGTAGATTTTGTAATGATCGATTGGTGAAGAAAAGAAGAGAAAGATGATGATGACGAGGATGGCGTGCACAACTCCATTGTTATAAAAGCGTGAGGGTGAACGAAGCACGGTAATGAGCGGAGCAGTAGCCGGCGTTGCTCTCTTCCAACCGACGCGTTCCTGACCCGCTGGAACCTCCGATTCTCTGTTCTTCCCCCCTCTGTGAACACTCGGGCCGAAAGAATGAACTAGGCGGCAGATGTATCCACTTAGACGCCAATTTAATGCCCCCCTACGTGAAACAAACACAAGCACACAAAACTAACAAAACCCAAAAACAGACTACCAATACACACGACCCGGGAACACTACTACCAGCATCTACTACTAGAGTTCTAATACCAGCGTTTGGCGTTCGTGTCCACGGTTCGTTGCTGATCCAGCATTGCATGAGTCCAGTAGCCAGCGTCGACGTGGCGTTCGAAGTGTACAGGCTGGCGTCGCTGGCTGCGTCACACAAGCTTCTGGACCAAGTGCCCGTAGAGGTGATGCCGGTGATGTTAGCGTTAGGGGCACCACCGGGATGGGTGGCAACAGCGCTGGAGGCACCCCTGGCCGTAGGAAGTGGTTGCGCCAGCCGTTGACTTCCCGGAATGGGCTCAGGAACGGCAGGAAGTCCTCAGTGCGACGCCGTAGAAGTCGAGATGAGCGGAGCAATAGCCGGCGTTGCTTTCTTCCAACCGACATGTTCCTGACCCGCTGGAACCTCCGATTCTCTGTTCTTTCCCAGTGCCTCGCTGGCCCTCACGCTTTTATAACAATAGAGTTGTGCACGTCATCCTCGTCATCGTCTTCTTCCTCTTCTTTTCTTCACCAATCATTTTCTCCCACCTCACCGAATACTTCACCTTCTCTATTCTTCGGTTAATGCACGTCATCCTTATCGCCATCCTCGTAGTGTTCAAAACTCTTTCGTTCGTACTTTTATTTCAAACTCCCTATTATATGTGACAATGGTCTTGACCCTGTGGTGGCACTGGTCTCCTGTTTTGAAGTTCCCTGTTACTGCATCTGTGTCTAGTGCTATTTCAGCCCACATGGCCTTTTTATTTCGCATTCTTTTTATGGGCCCCACATGGCTCAGGTATTCTTAGCATGTGTCCAAAACGACCTTTGTTTCACCTTTAGCCCATTCGCTTCAAAATTGGGTGGGAATTTTGATGTCCCGCTCCTTTCTTTCATTGGGACCTGCTAAAAGGGGAGAAACTTAAGCAGGTCTGTTAGTGTTAACAAATGATTGACTAGCAGGAACAGAGACTGTCGCGCAAAGATTGAGCAATGGCCAGGCGATGATATGCATGTGACAATGGATGAAACAGCGGTTAATCAACCCTTCTTAATAAAAGCAAAGTATACTTTCCAGGGTAGGTAGTCGTGGTGGTGCTTGTAAACCTCGAGTGTCCTGCCACTGGACTCTAGGCATCAGGATTTGAATTTTGGCCTGCCTCATTCGTAGACGACTACACTAGTGCCTGAAGCTTCGGTGGATCTCGAAATCATTGCAGTAGATTTCGCAAAAGTATTTCATGTTTATTGCTAACACGTCCGCGGCCGAGGAGCGCGGCAATGGACTATGCTAAAAATCGTTGTCTGCTTGCACGCTAAGAAGTAAAACTTTTAAATTCTAAAATAACTACTCTAGCGCGGTGGAGCTCGTAAGCCTTGAGGGGCCTGTCTTTGGAATTCTGAGTGTTGGCTATCGCATAGCGGATTCCCACGCCCTTGATTGAGTCCACTAACGCCTGAAGCTTTGGTGGATCTCCAAAGCGTCGTTGTATAATAAGTAGAATTACTCGTATGGTAATGTTTACTCCTTCCACAATCCGCTGGCAACGGAACGCGGATGCACATCACGCTACTAAAAATGTTTCAATTGTTTTGTTTTTTTTTTTTGGTGGGGGAGGAAATGGCGCAGTATCTTCCTCATATATCAGCGGACACAAGAAGTGCGCTTTAAGGAAAGAAAAAAAGGAGGCAGTGAAGGAAGAAAGGAATACATAGCTGCCGTAGTGGAAGGCTCTGGAATAATTTGAGCTACCTGGGTGTCTGTAACGTGCACTGACATCGCACCACACACGGGCGTGTTAGCATTTTTCCACTATAAAAACAGCCGCCGTGGTCGGGTTCAAATTTGGGAAACTCAGATCATCAGTAGCCGAGCGCCGTAACCACTGAGCCACCGCGGCGGGTGATAATGAAAACGAAAATTGGTTTTTGAGGAATGGACATGGCACAGTAATTGTCTCACATATGTCGGCGGACACCGGAAGGAACGGCGCCCTAAGAAAAGGAATAAAGGAGGGAGTAAAAGAAGAAAGGAAGAAAGAGGTGCTATGGGGGTTTGGAGTGCAGGAGGGCCCCGGAATAATTTCGACCACCTGGGGAACTAACGTGCACTGACATCGCACAGCACAAAGGGCACCTTTTTTGTTTCGACGTGCGCTGCCATCGCACAGCACACGGGTGCCTTAGCGTTTTTATAGAGGAAAAAGCCTTAGGCGCCCGTGTGCTGTACGATGTCAGTGCACGTTAAAGGTCCCCAGGTGGTCGAAATTATTCCCGAGCCCTCCACTACGGCAGCTCTTTCTTCCTTTCTTCTTTCACTCCTTCCTTTATCCCTTCCCCTACGGCGCGGTTCAGGTGTCCAACGGTATATGAGACAGATACTGCGCCATTTCCTTTCCCCCAAAACCAATTGTTATTACTCCACCGAAACGCGGCCGCGCGGTCGGGTTTGAAGCCGGGTACTCTGGCTCAATAGAACAAAGCCTCAATCACTGAACCTTCGCGGCGGGTGCACCTCTGATTCCTTACTGTAAATGTAGTAAATAGTTTTATTAAAAGGGAGGAAAAAGAGGGAGAGAAAGACGAACGGAAAGACAGAGATGTTAACAGGGCAATGCCCGGTATGCTACCCTACACGTGCGAAGGGGAACGGAGGGAGAGATAGAAATGGGAGAGAGCAAATAGATAAATAATTGGTTTTCGGGGAATGGAAACAACATGACCGCGGCGGCTGCGTTTTTATGAAGGAAAAATGCTAAGGCGACCGTGTGTTGTGCGATGTCAGTGCACGGCAGAGACCCCCCAGGTGGTCGATATTATTCCGGAGCCCTCCACTACGGCAGCTCTCTCTGCCTTCTTTCACTCATTCCTTTATCTCTTTCCTTATGGCGCGCTTCAGGTGTCCAACGATATATCAGACAGATACTGCGCCATTTCCTTTCCCCAAAACCCAATTAATATTATTAATGGAAATGGCGCAGTATCTGTCTCATATACCGGAGGACACCTGAACCGCGCCGTAAGAGAAGGGATAAAGGAGGGAGTGAAAAAAGAAAGAACCAAAGAGGTGCCGCATTGTAGCGCTCCGGAATAAATTCGGCCACCTGGAAGTCTTTAACGTGCACTGACATCGCACAGCACACGGGCGCCTTAGCGTATCGCCTCCATAAAAGCGGGGCCGCCGCGGTTGGGTTCGAACCCGGGAACTCCGGATCAGATTCCGAGTGCGCTAACCACTGAGCTTCCGCTGCGGGTAGAGCAAATAGAGACGATCACTTTTCCCAATGTCCGTTGGCCTATACTTGTAGGGTGCACAGGGTACACACTGATAGTTCACAACCTTTAACTCAGTCTTGAGTCATTGAACAACTTTAAAAATGCCTTCAAAGCTGTCCTCTGCGATTAAGGCTTACTCCCAATACCCAGAATCTTGGCTTCAGTAAGGGGCCGAGGATCTAAACGGTGGAGTGTGCCAGCCAGGAGTGCACGCACATGCTGAAACTGAGGGAGGTTACAAAAAAAGTGTTCTGTTGTTTCCTCGCATCCACATATCTCACACGCAGTAGAATCTGCCATTGCGATTAAATAGAAGTAGAAGAAAGGAGAAGATTTTTGCTTCAATATTGATGGCAGATGCCGGGGATAGCAGAAAAAGGAAGGAAAAGATTTTTGCTATCCCCGCATCTGCCATCAATATTGAAGCACCTGAGCTGGGGCAGCGGAAATAAAGGATAGCGGGCAGAATGGAAAAATAAATTAAAGAGGTGCGATGGCAGTGGAGAGGATAGTGGGAGATTTAATATACACACGTCGTGATCTGGCCAACAGTGCCGGGTGGCGGTGGTAGTTTTTTTTTATTAAAAATAATAGTAAAAAGGAAGGAAAAGATTTTTGCTAGCCCCGGCATCTGCCATCGATACTGAAGCACCTGAGCTGGGGCAGCGGAAATAAAGGACAGCAGGCAGACTGGAGAAATGAAAGAGTTGAGGGGACAGGAATAAGGATAGGGGGAGAAGTAATATGTACAAACTATTTACACAATAAGAAATGTGTCCAGGTTGTGCGCGTGATTAGTTCATTTTAGAGCAATTAAAACACACGCGCACAGTACTGTGTTGGCTACAACTGGAGTGGGGCGTCCAGTTATTGATCGTTCAATGTAGAACTCGCGGAGCGTTCGGTCATTGCATCACCTGACAGAGAACAGACGGGACGCCAATCCCTTATGTTCGAGGAATGCACAAAGCCTCACCAAAGTTCGCTCACGAGTGCGCGCACTGCCCTGCGGCCACAATAGCGTCTTGATGGAGTCTGAAAGTATGCCCTGCGCCCTATAGGCCGCAAGCATATCGCGACGAGCATCGGCGAACGCGGCATAGTGAAGGAGCAGGTGCTGTAGTGTTTCCACTGCGCCGCATGCGTCACACACAAACCTCGTCGCGATTCCGTGACAGTCCCGTCGTTCCCCTGGCCACACACAGCCAATGCGCGCGCAGAGGATCATTACACGTTGCGACCTTGTAAGTGAGCGACAGCCGGTGATTCTCTCGATGCGCTCACCTCCTGCGATCCGTGGGTCGGTCTGCTGCTTTCGGAGATGGTCGAGATGGCCGCACTCACGTCCTTCAGCGCAAGGGGCAGATCGCTGGCAGGTAGTTGGTGTGCAGCGGTCGCGAGTTCGTCAGCTTCTTCGTTGCCGGAGATGCCGCAGTGACCGGGCACCCACTGTGCACGCACGGCACATCCTCTCTGCGCGAGGCGCTCGATGCGGGAGCGAATTTTCGGCACTAGTGGGGTACCGCGGCCGTTAGATTGCAGGCGGGTGAGGGCGGCACGGCAATCGCACACCAGAGCACTCCTGGGCGGTGTAGTGCCGAGGGTGATCAGCAGGTCCAGCCCGAGCCGGATCCCCATCAACTACGCCGTGGTGAAGGAGCCCAGGAAGGTTGCGTCTTGCTGACTGCGCAGTCGCAGGGCCGGGATGGTAGCCACCGCTGCTAGGGAGCAGCTGTCGCGGGCCACTGATCCGTCGGTGTACATGAGGAGATGGCCCTGAAGCTCCTCGTATATGACGGCTTGGCCAGCTGCTGCGCACCACAGAGGGATGTGCTCCGCTTTTCCGCAATGCCGACTCTCTCTCGCTGTACCTCCGAGGGAGCAGGCCAGGCGCGAAGGAGTCTTAGGAGGGTGGGCCTTGTGTAAATTGCTCATACCCGAGCAGCGCCGCACCCATTCGTGAGCGCGAGTGCGAGCGCATATGTTTCAACAGCGAGCCGCCGTCCGTTGCGCGGTGAAGCCGGTGGATGTGATTCAGTGCCCTCCGCGCTGCTTGGAGCTCAAGTGGCCACGCTCCTGCCTCGGTCAACGTTGCGGCGAACTGCGAGATGTTGGGCAGGCCTAGGCACACGCGCAGGGACTTGCAGTGCTGGAGCTCAAGTTACTTCCAGCACAGCTTGCGCACCATGACGAGCGGCAGCGCCTCTATGAAAACGCAGCCGCCGCGGACGGGTTTGAGCCTGGGAACTATCAGTAGCCGAGTGCGCTAACCACTGAGCTACCGCGGCGGGTAGAGCAAATAGAGACGATCACTTTTCCAAATGATAATAATAATAATAATTGGTTTTGGAGGGAAAGGAAATGACGCAGTGTCTGTCTCATATATCGTTGGACACCTGAACCGCGCCGTAAGGGAAGGGTAAATGTGGGAGTGAAAGAAGAAAGGAAGAGAGAGGTACCGTAGTGGAGGGCTCCGGAATAATTTCGTCCACCTGGGGATCTTTAACGTGCATTGACATCGCACAGCACACGGGCGCCTTAGCGTTTTTCCTCCATAAAAACGCAGCCGCCGCGGTCGGGTTCGAACCCGGGAACTCCGGATCAGTAGTCGAGCGCCCTAACCACTGAGCCACCGCGGCGGGGACTTTTCCAAATGTCCGTTGGCCGTTGGCCATTACTTGCAGGGTACACAGGGTACACACTGATAGTTCACAATCTAGAACTCAGTCTTGAGTCCTTTAGGAACTTTAAAAGATCATTCAAAGCTTTCCTCTGCGATGTAGGCTTACTACAATGACCCAGAGTCTTGGCTTCAGTAAGGGGCCGAGGATATAAACGGTGGAGTGTTGCAGCCAGGAGTGCACGCTCACGCTGATTTCGAGGGTAGTTACAAAGGTTTTTTATGTTTCGTGCGCCCACAGATCTCGCGCGCAGGAAAATCTGCCATTGCAATTAAGTGGGATAGAAGGAACGAAAAGATATTTGCTTCAGTATAGATGGCAGATTCCGGGGATAGCAAAAAAAGGAAGGAAAAGATTTTTGCTGTCCCCGGCATCTACCATTGTTACTGAAGCGCCTGAGCTGGGGCAGCGGAAATAAAGGGTAGCAGGCAGAATGGAGAAAATCGATGAAAGAGGTGAGATGACAGGAAGAGAGGATAGGGGGAGAGGGAATATACTCACGTCGTGCTCTGGCCAGCGGTGCCGGGGTTGAATTATTGTTGCCTTCGTAACATATGTTGGAGAATATTTAGTATCTTAAGTGCCCTGATGTATGAGCTTGCGCTACGCTAATCAGTTTCGATAACAATATTGTGTTTTCAAGAGTGCGTTGTTTTCAAGATTCAAAAGAGGCCATTTGATTCAATTCCTTGCGTATGCTTAGCGTTTAAATGAAGCGGTACTCAGCGCAGTGCCGTGTGCTGAATATTAACGCTTCTATTACCGAAAGGTTTGACTTGCAGGTTTTCACGCAGTTTTCAGAAAAGCACAGTGGCATGTGCCGAATATTAACGCTTCTATTACTGAAGTGTTTGATTTGCAGATTTTCACAGAGTTTTCAGCTCATGAAAGCACTTAAGAAGCTTTGTCTGTTCGAGAATATGAGTTATAAGAGAAATAATGTTTCACTGATGGGCGCAAACCAGCCACGATCTAAAAAAACCGCAGGGTCAAATGTTCCCTCCAAACGACGTTGAAGACCCGACCTTTGAATGTTCACTGGCGCCTAGACGCATGCACTCCACAAATTATTGGAGGCCGTCTCCGCGATGACAGTTTAACAGGCGGTATGGTAGAGACACCTTAGGCGTTCATGACGCTGGACACCCGTGGGCCAGCGCCTCAATCAAAACGTCGATCACAACCCACGCAGGGAGGCCGTCATCATGCTGGTAGTTGCCACCAACCCTTAATTAGTCATATTCACAGACTCTCAAAATGCTTTCAGAAATCTCATTCAGGGTCAAATCTCTACTTTTCGCTACCCTACTCTTAGAAAACACCCGCCACAGAAGGCCAATGTTATCGGGTTCCCAGAAACCCTCTGGAAGTAATGAAGCTGCGCATAGAATTCCCGAGCGCTTCTCTATCGGGCGACATCTCTGAACACAATATGGCGAGCTTGATGTGTCCTCCAAAGTGATACATGCCATTTTAAACGAAGAAGTAGCGCGTGCATTAGTAAAAGAAGAAGGTGGCTGCCTCTCGATCGGACCCCTTTGGGCTGCCGCAGTTTTTTGGCTCTACCTCGGTGGTTCTTCGCGCTGAACGTTACAGTTTGCTGGATGTTCTGGGAACGCTTCCAGACCTTCACACTCTGTCTAGCATATATACGGAACTCACACCAGTTCACCAGCGACCCAGCCGCCATCTCCGCGGACAGTCGCCTGAGTTGAGGCCCCTTCGTACGTACGCAAAGACGACGCTGCCTCTACCATCGAGTCTTGCTGAAATGGCCACTAACAGGCGCCAGACGCCGATCCTTTGCCACCCACTGCGAACACCGCCTTCTTTTAAGGAGTAGGCCTTTCTTGCTAACGAGTGATGTGGACGGGAGTAATAGACGGAATCATAATCATAGCGAGCGACTTTAACGCCAAGAGTCCGAGATTGGGCTATAACAAAGAGGACAAAAAGGGTCGCGGCATCTGCACGGCGGCAGAGAACGTAGGATGCGAGCTGCTAACCGGCGAGAATCAACAGACTAGGCAGGGGAACAGCGTCAGTCCAGACACGAGTCCCGACCTAACCTTCATAAGGGGCGCCAAACAAGCGAAGTGGGAAAACCTACTCGACAACCTTGGAAGCGACCACCAAATGATAAGAATCTGTACGGTGGCGGACAACGTCAGGAGGAAGATTGGCACGGCCCGGCTAAATGACTGGGACGCCTTCAGAGCGCACTGCAAGTAGCTCGAGGGCGACATCGGTTCTGCGGAAGAGTGGAGCCAAAAACTCAGACGAATCCAAGACCTATACATGAAAGAAGTAGACAACGGAACAGACACTGCAGGTGGACAAGCGCCTCTTCAAGCTATGGGAGGCGAGACGCGGGCTCACCAAGCAGTGGAAGAGACAAAAACTCAACAGGAAGCTAAAGAAGAAAATTGTCGATATAACCAAGCAAACGGGGCAGTGCGGGGAGGGAGCAGGCAGGGGTGGCAGCAATTCAGCAACTCGCTGAATGGCACCCTTAGCACGGCCAGAACGTGGCAGATCCTCAAGGTCCTCATGGACACGAGCAAAAACAAATCCGAGGCAGCAAGTCGATACAGAGGCTGGTGCACCAAACGAAGGCACGGACGAACAACTACCCGAAGAGGTCCGTATCAAGTGCGACGGCAAAGATCAGGTCGACAGCTACCGAGAATACCGTGGCGAGGACAACCCGGCCATGGACCGACCCATCACGAGAGAGGAGGTCGTCGAGGCGATAAGATCGGCCACGAAGAACACGGCTGCGGGGGCAGACAAGATCTGAAACTCGCTAACAAGGAACCTCAGTGACGAGGCGATAGATCAGCTTACGACCTACCTCAACAAGCTCTGGCAAGAGGGAACAGTGCCACCGGAGTAGAAACACGCCGTCGTCGTGATGATTCCGAAGCCGGGCAAGAAGCTCCAGATCGAGAACCTCAGGCCGATATCTCTAACATCGTGCGTGGACAATCTGTACGAGAAAGTGATCACGAAGAGAATCCAGTCGCACCTGGAGAACGAACAATGGTACCCGGGCAGCATGTACGGGTTCAGAGCCAACCTCTCTACGCAAGACGTGCTGCTCCAACTCAAGGAGGAAGCGTTCTAGACGATGCCGAAGGCTGGCGACAACGTCGTCATGGCCCTCGACATAAAGGGGGCTTTCGACAACGTAAGCCACGCGGCCATCATGGAAGGCATCAACAACACCAACTGCGGGAGGAGAACGCACGATTATGTCAGAGCCTTCCTGAGCGACAGAACGGCGACCGTGGGGCTGGGCGAGCTGAAAAGCGACGTCTTCCCCACGCCGTGCAAAGACACACGCCAAGGATCCGTCATACCGCCCGTCCTCTTCAACGTGGCAATGATTGGACTCGCAAGACGGCTCAAGGAGATCCAGGGCATCCAACAGCGATGTACGCCGACGACGTCACGATATGGGTCACCCAAGGATCACTCGGGGAGAAGCAAGAAAAACTACAGGAAGCGGCAACTTGCGTAGAAAATTACACCAGAGAGAGGGGCCTAAGATGCTCGACGGAGAAGTCGGAACTCCTAAGGGTCGGCAAGCATCCCACCCAAGCGACACTGGAGGTCGTTCTCGTGGGACAGAAGATCCCGGAAAAGAACATGATAAGGATATTGGGCATGTTGTTGCAAGGAAGCCGGAAATGTAGCCACACCATCAGCTTGCTGAGCAAGGCGGCAGAGCAGGTGGACCGTAAGATCAACAGAGTCTCCCAAAAGAGATACGGAATGAAGGAAGAAGACACTCTCAATTTAGTCAACAGCCTAATTCTCAGCCGGCTCACGCACTCCCTGTCGTACCACGCGGCGACCAAGGCGGAAAGAGAGCAAGCCGACACCATTCTCAGGAAGGCGTACAAAACTGCTCTGCTACATGCTTGCGAGGGGGATACGCAGAGACCTTGAACTTGCATAGGGGAGCTAGAATTTGATATCCACCACCACACAAAGCCCTAACAAAGGAGGAAGCGACCGGCTGGCGCGGATTACAGACCAACTCCTTTCCTAACCTACACATAATATGATGTTCCCGACACAATACAGAGCCACTTGCCCTTCGTGCGATGCCACACCTACACTTTACCATATCACGTGGGAGTGCGAACGCAACAAAGCATTCCACCAACACGAACACCCGAGTGCGGATCAATGGGAGAGTCGGCTTACCAGCGGCGAGCTCACGACCCAAAGGGCCTTAGTGCAGCACGCGAATGATGCAGCATGACTCAGTGGAGCATTGGAATAGAGGCCCACCCTTGCTGACGAGAAGCCTCAAGTCGCCAGCGCCAGAGAAGACGACGGAGACTTCATAACCGCGAAACCCTTGAAAGATCCAATAAAGTTTTCACTCAATCGACGGAAGGTATGGACGGAAGTTGTGGGCGGAAGTTGTCTGCATGAACTGCCAATCCTAAGTTACATGGTAAATAAAATAAAACGTAAAAGTTGATTAAGCAGCACTATGAACATATATGTAATGAAATAAAAAAGATAAAAGAAATTAAAACAAAAATAATTGAATAATAAAGAAGTAAAAATTATTAGCAATAAAAATAAAAACGAAAAAAAAACCGTAGTAAAAATTTCAAATAAAATTTTCAGAAAACAAAAGTATGTATAAAAGGACATAAACAATGAAAAATGGAGGAATAAATAGAGGAAAGGGAGAGGCCTTCGCATTTCCGATCTTAAGCAGGCTTAAGTGATGATATTAATATTAATTGGTTTGGGGGAAAGGAAATGGCGCAGTATGTCTCGTATATCGTTGGACACATGGAACGCGCCGCAAGGGAAGGGATCAAGGTGGGAGTGAAAGAAGCATGGAAGAAAGGGGTGCCGCAGTGCAGAACTCCGAAATAATTTCGACCACCCGGGAATCTTTAACGTGCACTGACATCGCGCAGCACACGGTCTTCAGCCAATCCTCAGCGTCTTCGAACACGCCACCTGGTAAAAATTACAGGGTTGCACCTAAGTGTAACGTGTGATGTGCGATGTCAGACTTGAGTGCAACCATGTAATTTTTACAAGGGGACGTGTTCGAAGACGATGAGCATTGGCTGAAGTCCGAGCGGGTCACCCACTACAGCGTGTGGAACGATAAACACAAGCTAAATAATGTATATATTGCTCTGGAAAAGTCTGCATGCAGGTGTTTTGAAAACTACGAGGCTACCCTTCCCACCTTGGAGACGTTTTGCCGGAATCTCCTGGCCACATTCCACAACGCCTACCGCCGAGAGAATGCTGTAGTTGCGCTTCACTTCTGAAATCAGCGCACCAACGAAAGTATGCGCATGCGTACATCGAGGACATGGCCCGTCTTTTCAGCCACGCTCACCCCAACAAGACGGAGGAGAAGGAGCTTCGCCACCTCATGCGTGGGGTTAAGGAGGAGCCGTTCGCCGTCCTCGTGCGCAGCCTACCTCGGACTCTAGCGGATTTTCTCGCCGAGGCGACCACCATGGAGACGACGCTCCAACAACGAGCCTGCCAATACAATGGGGAAAGCAGCAGCATAGTGAAAGAAGCATTTTGGGCATGCCTCGGCGGCAGTGCAGAAGCTTGCGCGATCAAATTCGCTCCATCTGTTCCAGATTCCGCCGCTGGCAGCGCTGATCGAAGCATCAGGGACGAGGTTCGGCAGGTTGCGTACACACCTCCTGTCCTCGAAGCGCTACCTCAGTTTGATGACAGACCAATGCACACATCGGTTGTACGTCGCACGGCTGGCTATGGTCCTATTACACCAACGCCTCCCGTGAGCAACGTCGCCACAAGTCACACAACCACAACTGCCTACGACAATACCACAACGTCTTCCGCGAGTAAAATCACCCCATACTACGCAACCGCAGCTGTTACAGCTCGGCCACTCACTTGCAAGTCCAACTTGTGGCGCGCATAGGACCGTAGGCATCTCTGTTACCAGTGTTGGAAGCCGGGTGATCTCAACCGAGCCTGTCCATACCGCCAAGTGGGTTTTCGAGGTGTCAGTCCCGACGCGCCCTGTCCTCAGAACAGCGAATGACCGCATGAGATTCCGGATCTTAGGCGTGCCAGAACCCTACCTGCTCTGGAAGACGCGAGCTCCGTTCACCTTTGCCTTTCCGCTATCGCGCTTCCAGCCCTGGCCGCCAGAGCAGCTCTCCTGGCCGTGGTTCGCAGAGCCCGCTTCGAGAGAGCACCACGGACCTCTGGAGGCAAAGCCGCTGACGTCGGGACGGGTGAGAATCCTCCATTGCGAAAGCTTAGAGCAGACGATACCTGGACAAAGAGAGGCAGCGACACAATCCGATATGCTGCATCCGATTTGCGTGTGGCAGTTGATGGCACTAAGTTTACCGCACTGGTTGACACCGGTGCTGATTATCCTGTAATGAGCCGTGCCGTTGCTCGATAACTTAAAAAGTTTCTGACTCCGTACACAGGGAAACACAATCACACCGCTGGTGGCTACCTAATTCCCCCTGCGGGCAAGTGCACTTCTAGCGTTGGCATTCCTGGTTTCATGTAAGTTGGTGAATTTGTCGTGCTCCCAAAGTGCTCCAGAGACTTGATTCTGGGGAACGACTTCCTGCAAGCGGACGGCATTGTGATTGACTTTCAGGATGCATGCGCCCCGTTTTCAAGCAGACAGGCTGTGGCTCGTTTCACTCCCGTGATCTGTTCAGCAACGCTCTGCGCATTGTCGGGAATGGCGTCGCGGTGCAGCCGTGGTGCAATCTCTGGCGTCCACGTGGAAGGACCATACATACTCTCATGCTGCTTGAGCGAGGACATCAAGTTGCCCGAGGTCTCGTCCGACTACGTGACGGCCATACCCACGCAATCCTGACCACGTAATCCTGGCAATAGCACCACTATTACCATCCCCCATGACGTTGTTGAGGTTCCAAGTTTTTGCACTGTGAGAGGACTCACTCCAGACAATACTGGACCGCAGAACGTTCTTCAGCCAGTGAAAATATTCCGGCCCTCCCATCGGTTCAAAAGGATGTTTTGTCGGACCCCTCAGCAGAGTTTGCGGACTATTTGACTACGTGCTCGAAGTTCGGCCAAACTCCACGACCCAAGCACAGTGTTATCACTGTCGGAATCACGCGATCCGTATCCAAGCACCCATACCATGTTTCCTTGATGGAGCGAGAAGCCATTCCGGCTCAGGTTGCCGAAACGCTTGCAGATGATATCGTTCAGCCATTCACCTGCCCATGGGCAGCGCCTGTGGTTCTTGTCAAAAAAGTACAATACAGTGCATTTCTGTGTGGAGTACAGGAAACTTACTAGCGTGCCCAAAAAGGACGTTTACCCGCCTCCCAGGATTAATGGTGCGCCAGACCGATTGCGGGACGCCCACTACTTCTCGTCATTAGATCTTAAAACCGGGTACTGGCAAATCGAAGTGGACGACAGAGACCGGAGAAGGCGGCTTTCGTTGCGCCCGACGGCTTGCACGAGATTAAGGCGCTCCCGTTTTGTCTGTGCTCGGCGCCGGGCACGTTCCAAAGCACGATAGACATCGTTTTTTCCAGCTCGATGCCGTAGTCCTGGCTGGTGTACCTGCACGATGTCGTTATATTTTCGACAACCTTTGATCAACACTAGGAGTGGTAGCGCATTATGATACAAGCGCTCAAAGCCGCAAAACTCACCAGCAAATCCGAGAAATGTAATTTTAGCTTTGAGTAACCCGCCGAGGTGCATCTGTGATAAAGGCGCTCGTCTTCTAGCCTTGAGTACCCAGGTTCGATCCGGACCGCGGCGGCTGCGTTTCGATGGAGGCGAAACTGTGAAGGCGCCCGTGTGCTCGAGATGGTCAAAGTTTTTGGACTGACCACTAGGGGACCGGCGAGTTCGAATGCGCTTCGCATCGGCTCTGTACAAGCACGGCGATTTCGTCCGGATTTCGACCCACGCAGTCCCCATGTCTTCACTACACCGTTCGTAAAGGTGATGGCTACCATCTGTTCAAATTTGGTGGCCGTCGGACCCCCCGTAAGTGGACCTACGGGCCGAAAACCGCCCTATGCCGATCAGCTGCCGCACTAGGCCTCGCGCCACTGTGCGCTAAGCCTAAGCCGCTTCGACCTCCCCTACATCGAGAGTATGGAGGTCCAAGTGATCGGAGAGACCATCAACCCAAAGGTTTACGATCCCAGAGACTGGAATCATATCCTGAGCTTACCCTCATGGACGCTAAACTCGCCGAAATGAACACGCGACTTGAGGCAAAATTCAATCACCTCATCGACCACCTGTCCAAATGCTTCGAGCAACAAATTGAAGCGGCATTTACGCGCATGGTGCACACCCTTGAGATGGGCCTTGCACGGTAAGACACCCGCCTCCAAACAATAGAGCAGGCCTTTCTCTGGCTGCACCTACCCAATCCTCCCCATGAATCCCGCCCACCTACCCCACAGACCCCCTACCCAACCCACCTACCCTTACCCCACCCAAGCTACAGTATGGCGGGGCGACCACCTAATTGCTTATCAATTCTGTAATAGAACTGCCGCCGCTTCCGGGGCAACCGCGCACCTCTCCAAATTTTCCTCCCCACACTTCCCACGCCCCAAATCCTCCTCTTTAAAGACACACTTGCCCCTGCCACACTTCCTAGCTACGCATCCGCTCACTCGGACTCAACGAATACACCCAGGGCTTCCACACTCGTGCATCGTTCCACTGCACACCGAACGCATCAGATCACCTCCGAGACGCGCTGCGTGACCACAGAATTCATAACAGATGCACGCTCCACACCATCTATTTTTAATGCAAATATATCACACACCGTCTCATTCGATGGCTTTATTTGAAACGCTACTGCGCGATCTCCTTCGAATTACAGACAAGCATTCATTGCTTAACAGAGGGGACTTCAACCGTCAGCATACTGACTGGGGCTACCGCACCACCACGGGAGGAGGAAGGCGACTCTGGTCCTTGGTACAACAGCTCCGCCTCACAATACACAACAACTTTAACACTCCCACGAGAATTCGCAACAGTGTCAGCGCGGACACCAGCCCGGACTTGACAATGAGCCACAACCTTGCGGGTATTACGTGGAACCCACCACATCACACATTAGGGAGCGATCATTACATCATCTCCGTTACAGTACCGTACAAAGAACGACCCTTCACCTAACACACAAACTCACCAACTTAGATGCGGTCCGCGCCGCACGGGTGGCCCTCCCTGACGCTCCCATTACAGACATCGACCAGTGGGTAGGATCGCTCATAAACGATGTCTCCGCACATACTCGAACGCTTGACACCACACCAGGTACGCCCACCCTCGACACTCGCCTAACCCACATATGGTAGGCACGCCATAGCATTCTAGAGCACTGGAAAGAGCAAAAGCTCAATCGGACCTTTAAAAATCGGCTAGCCGCACTGCAAACACAAGTTACTGAGCACTCTGAGGAGCTCCGCCGATCCAACTGGGGACATATTTGCGAAAGTATGGCTGGCAATCTGTCCTCCAAACGCAGTTGGCAACTCCTCCGTCACTTAATTGACCCCACGCAATCCAAAACAGCCACACAACACCACGTCACACGCCTTATACACAGTACCGACCTTTCTCCCGACGCACTCGACGACAGAGTTAGAAACACACATACAACAGCCGGTACCTCAAACCCCCTGCCCCCCTATGCCAGCACCCCGAATGCCAATCTCGATGCGGAGATTACGAAGCAGAATTCAGAGCGGCCCTCCTGACTCTCCGCTCTAACTCCACTCCAGGATTTTACCGTATCTCCAATATCATCCTCCGCAATTTGGACGATCAGTCGATTGCCCAGCTCACGGGGTACTTGAACACATGCTGGCAGGGGGCACCTTTCCGCAATCCTGGCGTCACGCCAAAATCTTATTCATACCCAAGCCCCACAAACCCCTTACGCCTGCAAATCTTCGTCCCATCTCACAAACATCATGCCTGGGCAAGCTTTTGGAGCATGTCGCACTCGCCCGACACACCCAACACATGACGGAGCAAGGCCTCTAGTAATAATAATAATAATAATTGGTTTTTTGGGGAAAGAAAATGGCGCAGTATCTGTCTCATATATCGTTGGACAGCTGAACCGCGCCGTAAGGGGAGGAATAAAGGAGGGACTGAAAGAAGAAAGAAATAGGGGCCGTAGTGGAGGGCTCCGGAATAATTTCGACCACCTGGGGATCTTTAACGTGCACTGACATCGCACAGCACACGGGCGCCTTAGCGTTTTTCCTCCATAAAAAGACCTCTAGCCGCAGAGCATGGTGGGTTTCCGTCCCCACCTGTCGGCACAGGACGCTATGCTCCAGCTCACGCAGGATATTTTTGACCCATCATACGGGCCACACAAAAGCTGTCCTCGCCTTGGATCTCTCCAAGGCCTAAAGATCGCCTAGACCATAAACCGATCATGGCAGCGCTCTCCCCCTTGAACATAGGTGAACGTATGTACACCTATATTCAAGCATTCCTTACTAACCACACGGCAGAAATTCACTTCGGTCCCCACACATACCATCCATACACCCTAATTGGGGTTGGCACACCCAGGGATATGTCCCCTCCCCTTTCCTCTTCAATGTCATACTCATCCCCCTTGCGCGCAAACTGCAACCATCTGTCACCTTCGGCATACACTCTATGCTGATGGTACCCCTCTATGGACCACCGATGGCAGTGATGAAGACATAGAGAATACTCTGCAGTCACAAGCTACCCTCACCCAAACACATGGGCGGAGTATCGGACTCGTGCTCTCCGGAGAAGTCTGAGCTCCTCATGTTCCGCCCCACAACCCGAAACTGCCCCACAGCCACATAACCGTGAAACTGGAAAACCGGTACATCCCGGAGGTACACACTCTCCGGGTACTGGGCCTTCACATCCAGAACAACGGGAAAAACACTGTCACCATAAGGAAACTCAAGTAGACGGCGGCGTCGATATCCCATCCAATCCACCGAGTTTTTGGACATCACCGCGGCATGAAGGAGCATCACCTATGTCGTCTCATTCATGCCTTCGTCCTCAGCTGCTTTCTCTTCACGCTTCCCTACCGGAAACTCCGGGGCACAGAATTCTCCACCCTGGATGCCATGATCCGAACAGCGTTTAGGACAGCACTACACCTACCCCTAAATACCTCAACCGAAAAACTCCTCCAGCTAGGCCTACATAACACGATAGGTGAGCTTATCGAGACCCACCGACAGACAGAATACATACGTCTCGCGAGAACCACCACCGGCAGACACATCCTACACACCTTCGGCACGAGGATACCAGCCGCGGATCCCACACAGCTCCCGGTCCTCCCCTCACATTCATCGCGAACTACCTTTTAAACCTCTCCCTAAAAATATTTATTTATTTATTTCATAATACTGTAGGCAAATAGATTGGCCCATGTAGGAGGGGCTATACAAGGCATTGAAAATGAGAAATACTAAGAAAATACATGGGGTTACAAACAATGAGCAGAATAACGAAATACAACGCTCATTTACTCGAGAAAATGCTTCTCATGAGCTTTACTAAAATTTGAGGACAGGAAAATGGCCTCGGGAAGAGAGTTCCAGTCGGAAACAGTCCGTGGAAAAAACTGTGCTTGGATGAGTCAGTCTTTGAAAAAATGGGTTCCAGCAAATGAATTCGTGAAAGGTGTGTTCGGCGCGACAAATGTTTGAGAATTTCAGGGCGGGGTATGTTTAGTTTATGTGTTAAAAGGTTATGCATAAACAACAGACGGGAAATTTTTCTGCGTACTTCAAGTAATGGAATATGGTTGGTTTTCATTAGTGTTGTAGGTGAGTCTAACCTCCTGTATTTGTTATAAATAAACCTAACCGCTTTCCTTTCCACCATCTCTATCTTGTATATGTCTTTCTTTATGAATGAATCCCATAATACCGAAACGTACTCTAATTTGGACCTAATGAATGTTGAGTATGCAAGGAGATTAACTTTACTTGGAGCATCTTTAAGCTTCTGCCTTAAGTAACAAAGCTTAGAAAAGGACGAGGAGCAAATGTCCGCAATGTGTGAAGTCCATGTAAAGTCATGAGATAACGTTACCCCTAAATATTTATATTGTGTAACCTCGTGGATTACATGATTTTGCAGGATGTAAGAGAAATGACTAAGATGCTTTTTGCGCGAAATGCGTAAGACAATAATTTTATCAAGGTTTAATTGCATATCCCATTTTACACACCACTGATTAACAGCTAGAAGCGCATTTTGCAAGAAGTAGAGATCGTTCTGGTTATTTATGGTCTTAAAAAGTATGCAATCATCTGCAAAAAGCTTTAAAAAGACATTTCCGGGGATGGAAGCAGAAAGATTATTTATATAGATTAGGAAAAGCAGTGGCCCTAAGACGCTGCCTTGAGGTACGCCTGAAGTAATTGGAAGATCGTTAGATCTGCAGCCATTATCGTCTACGTATTGTTTCCTATGTTTAAAATAAGCACGAATCCAGTTGACAAGATAAGTAGGGACGCCAATACTATCTAATTTAGAGAGGAGTTTGCCATGAGAAACAGTGTCAAAGCTTTGCGGAAGTCTAAAAAAAGAGCATCAACCTGCCCGGATTTATCAAGAACAACTTGGAATTCATTAACAGTAGAAACCAACTGCGTCACGGTGGACATACCCTTTCTGAAACCGTGTTGCAAAGGGGATAAAATGTTATTTTCAGCTAGAAACGAATTAAGGTACCCAGAGACTATGTGTTATATTAACTTAAAACAAGAAGAAGTAATTGATATCGGTCTGTAGTTAGAAATACTTAGCTTATCTCCTTTTTTATGGATTGGTACAACGCGGGCCATTTTCCAGTCCTCCGGCACATCACCTTACCCGCCGCGGTGGCTCAGTGGTTAGGGCGCTCGACTACTGATCCGGATTTCCCGGGTTCGAACCCGACCGCGGCGGCTGCGTTTTTATGGAGGAAAAACGCTAAGGCGCCCGTGTGCTGTGCGATGTCAGTGCACGTTAAAGATCCCCAGGTGGTCGAAATTATTCCGGAGCCCTCCACTACGGCACCTATTCTTCCTTTCTTCTTTCACTTCCTCCTTCATCCCTTCCCTTACGGCGCGGCTCAGGTGTCCAAAGATATATGAGACAGATACTGCGCCATTTCCTTTCCCCAAAAAACCAATTATTATTATTATTCACATCACCAGAAGTTAAAGAGACTTGAAATATCTGTGTTAAAAACTCGGATAATTGCGTTGCAAAACGTTTAAGAAAAGCATTTGCAAGCCCATCAGGACCAGAACATTTCTTAACATCAAGTTTACGCAGCATCGACTGAACACCATTCCAGAAATAGCCGGTACGTTACCAAGATCATCACCTCGATTTCTAGCTGTGGTTGCCCTCTCCGTCAGAAATACGCTTTGAAAGTAAGAGTTAAAACCTTCTCCAATCACTGTGCAGTCTGTCACAATGTCGTCATTAATTCGAACCTTACTCAACTGCTCATTCTTTCGACCTAAAATTTCCAAAACTTTTGGGGATTGCTTCTGATGAATTCGGGGAGCGTCATTTCAAAATAATGAAACTTTGCTGATTTTAACTTTAAGGCAAGTTTCTGTTTGAGTAGTTGAAACTGTTGTAATGAAGATATCTTTTTCTTCCTAAATCGCTTCACTTTGCGTTTCAGTTGAAGAAGTTCTCGATTTATCCAAGGATTGCGACGGTTGATATGAACTTTTCTAAGTGGAATAAAATGTTCGGTACAGTACTGCACTGCATTCTTAAAGAGATGCCACAAACTATGAACGTCATTTCCTGAGGAGCTGCTTAACAGCGACTGTGAGCCGTCGATGACTGCATTATCATTAGCACGAACGAAGTCCTTTATCATTTTAGCCTGACGCACCCCCGAAGCACCAGGCGAAACACAACAAAAGTATAAAAGAATGATCTGATATTCCCGGTTCAACGTCAAGCACTCCAAAAAAGGTTTGGCTAACAAAGAATAGGTCTAGTACAGATGACTGTCTGGTGTATTCACGAACAGCTTGCGTAAGGTTTAAAGAAAACATCAGATCTAAAACAATATCACATGAGGCACATAGGCCATACGATGGTTTGTCCCAGTCGATGGCGGAAGGTTGAAGTCACCGGTAAGGATAAGATTCCGATTCTGGTAAAGTATTAAATGATCGAAAAGACTAGACATAAAAGAATCCGTTGCATCAGGTGGACGATACACAGCGCAAAGGTAAAAGGTGAAGCCATGCGTTACTAGGTGCAAGAACAAGCTTTCATGCTGATCAATTTGGTCAAGGAGCGTTACGTTCACTTCACACCTAGCAATCACAGCAACCCCTTCACCACGTGAACCGCGATCACGTCTGTAAATGACGTAGCCCGGTGGCACAATTTCATCATCAAAAATACCACTGTGTAACCATGTCTCGCTTATCACCAGTACATGGGGATCATAAGATAAGAGTGCTACCTCAAGGCTGCCTGTTTTATTAACAATGCTTCTGGCTTTCAAAGATATCACACGTAGTTGGCGAATCTCAGGTGGTGGTTTCGTCCGACGGCGAACAGAATTGCTAACGATATTTTCTGCAGATGACGGTATCTGTTTAATTTGATGATCATTAATAAGGGCGTTAAAGGAAGACCGAATTAAACTTGTGGCCGGTCAAGTAGAAGAAGCTGGAGCACATTTCCTTCGCGGACGCCCGGCATTTTTCACCGATTCAGAGGAAGTTGCGTCATTACTCGGGGCGTTCTGACCGATATCACCTGAAACTGCACCACTTACTTTATACCTTTGGTTCTTCTTTTCGTCCCACGCGTACACCTCTTTATTGACAAATAATTTGTCATATTTGAGGTACATTTTATCCTCGGGCTTCTTAACATCCTTAACAGTAGCCCAAAGTAGCTTTCTCGTTTTCCGTAGCCTAGGTGAAAAGTCCTCTGAGATGGACGTTTGGGAACCCTTCAGTTTTGAAGCATTCCGGAGAACCTCTTCCTTTTCAGCGAAATCAAAAAACCTCATAATCACGGGACGCTTTTTATCTTCAGCTTTTTTCCCCAAGCGGTGCACCTTCTCCAAACTCCCTCCTTCTTCTTCAAATTTGCTTTCAAATATTTCCGTCAGAACATGCTTCTTAAGGTCATCTACTGTTTCAGTTTCTGACTCTTCAATGCCATAAGTGAGCAGGTTGTTACGACGAGAGTAGTTTTCAAGGTAGTCCACCTTTGTTCTCAGCGAAACTATTTCTCTGTTCAATCCTGCCAACGAGTGCTCGCATGCTTCCACCCTTTGGGCTGTTTGCGATAGTACTTCCAGTTTGCTTTCAATTGAAGCAAGTCTCTGATTTGTTTCTGATATATGCGAGTCACGTTTTGCCCCTGGAGACTGAAGTTGGCATGAAGAGACCTTTTGAATCTCGATAATTTCATCGAGTTTCTTTGCTACCTCTGGGCCTGGATTAAGCTCAACGTCACCGCTAAGCAAAAGTGCAAGTAAACAAAATGAATCAAAACACTCTGCAAATGTTTCAAGCAAGACGCCTGGGCAAGGCAGCACGACCAAACAAAGAGAATGGCTTTTAAATTCATAGGAGTAGCGATATCAACTAACCTGCATAAAAAAGACGAACGGGTTTAGCTGCGACTGCATCCCACTGGTGCTGCCTTGCCCACTGGAGAAGAAAACCTTGCACTCCACCTACCACGAACCCTGAAGCAGAGCTCGCGCTCGGGCGCTCCACAAACACTATGGCATGAAACCGGATGTCATTTCGGTGGATGCCGAATGCACGCGGTTGTAGCCATCACGAACCCCTACCTACAACCGATTGCCACCCTTCAAATATCCCCCACAGCCCCTTCGGAGGAGGCTGAAGAGGCCGCTATTGCCCTAGCCATCACGCGCACCGAGGCCTGGTATATACTATCGGACTAAAACTGCCATACTAAATTTCGCCCACAGGAGAGTTCACATCCCTGAATTTCGCATATTGAACTCTTTCGCCGCACAACCGCCACGCCACATGGAGCTCATATGGGTGTCTGCCCCCTCCGGGAATCCCGGAAAGAAGGCTGCCAACGCTTTAGCCCGAGGTACTCTCAACCGGGCACCAGGGGCCTCCGATCTGGGGTTCTCACGGGAGCACATGCATTCCTTCAGTGAACTGACGCAAGGGGGCGAATTCGACCCGCCTCCGTTTTTTAACGACTTCTCATGCTCCCGTGCCCTATCGTTAATGCAGTGGCCCGTCTGGCCTATATAGACCCTTCCATACGTCAGTGGGATTTCGTAGACCACTCCGACGGCACAGGATACGAAATGCTTGCCATGCCTCTTTTCGCACAGGGCTTCGTTTTTCTGGCCAATCCATGAGTATAAACCCCTCAGCTATCCGGGCGCGAAGAAAGCGACAGGTACGTAGAACCGGCCACCCACCTTCTTCAGGCTGTGCGCCACTCGGTGTATATAGGGGACCACTTGTGGTCGCCTTGATCCGGCTTAGCATTAGATTTTTTTCTTGTTGCCTTTCATTTTCTGAAAGAGGCCTCTGCTACGCTGCACTTTTTTACTGTTTTTTGTGACGTCATGTACTTGCGAATTTCCTCCCTCCATTTCTAGCGGCCGTCTGTTGTTTGATTAGGTGCATTGCTATTTTCTATTATTGGTTTTATCTATTTCTTTTTGTTGTTTTCGTTTTATGACTGCTCTTGCTTCATACTTTTGACTCTGCTTTTGCTACGATTGTTTGACACTGCTTTTGCTACGAGGTGGCTCTCTTCTTTTCGTTTCTAATTTCTTTTTATTAGAATCTGTTTGTTTATCTGAACGGGTTAAAGTTTTTTGTGTGTTACCCTGGTCTGGCTGATTTTTATTCCACGTGCTGAGTTCGGAGCAATAATAAGACGAGTCTCAAGCCTCAGCTGAATGTTTAAATATGCCAGTTTTCCGTGTAATGAACAGCTGGTAGTGTGAGAATGTGGTGACCCTTTCTTGTTAGTGTCCTTGTTGCGCCGCCATTCATTTCATCATGCACCAACTCGCCCGTCAGGCCGTTATTCTGAACATATTTGATGACATTGGGCACCCCAAGCTCCCGCAGCCCCCCCCCCCCCCCCTCCCTGTGTATGGCTCTCCTAGCTCCTGGCCGTACAGCCACCACGCCTCCAGCTTCGGCGGACGAATGGCGCTCGCCTGTGCTGCAAAAAGAGTAAGTAACTTTACGGAGACTTTCTACATGGGAAAAGGGAACCATTATGTGTTTTGAAAGAGAAGACCGTAATTCAGTCCAGTAACGGAGGAAGCCTCTGTATCCACCCGTAGACCTTGCAGGGAAGAAAACGTAAACATTCTTTTAGGCCGCAGCGGCGGGCTATTCGTTTGAGCATCCACCTCGCATGCGGGAGGTGCGGGCTTCAATCCTCAATGCCACCTGTTACCCTCCGACCCACCGGTGATACGATGCGCACAAGCTTTCCCCTGCCTGTTGCTTCGCTTCTTTACGGTGAAATGCTTTGTAAAAGGGTCTCTGAACCAACCTTGAGTAGAAGAAACACTGTTGTGTGATGGCGCTCCTTGGCCACAGAAGTCCTTGTGCCGTAAAAATTCATCGTCATCAACAGGCAGCAATACTTAACAAAACACAGCCGTTGACTCCTTCAGATTTCTGCTACCACCAAACGCATAAATAACTTGCTTGAAGACAGCAAAAACAGAACAAAATTACTCATGATGTGTCGCTGCTGCACTTTTATTAGTGCATGATCAATAATAACTTATCGCAAAGGGCGCAATATGTCTCATTCTTTTTGAGCCGCCCCAGGCGACACGGTGAACTTCACAGCAGTGTTACGTTTTTGTTTTGGTCAAATGTTAATGACATTGTTGTTAAAAT
Organism: Amblyomma americanum; assembly: GCA_030143305.2. NCBI lineage: Eukaryota > Metazoa > Arthropoda > Arachnida > Ixodida > Ixodidae > Amblyomma > Amblyomma americanum. The sequence goes on from JARKHS020034597.1 coordinate 48,203, forward strand.
CTTTTTTCTGCAGCGTTTCTAAACGTTGCAAATGTGTGCAGACAGACACGTCATAACGCGCATTATAATATTCGCATCGGTTCAAGGCTGCCCACAGAGCCGAAATGCCCCAGGCCGTAGCACCTAATGAAATTCTTGTAATGTGATTGTTGGTTTAAGACATATGACTATCGGGCTTCAATTCTCAAAGTGCAATATCGCCTCTGAAATCAATATTTAAAATTTATTGCAGCATTTTTGTTAACTGACCGCTATATTTTGCATGATGCCACAATTGCGATGGGTTCCAAGCCTTCGACAAAAGCATTTGTTGGGCGAGTTGGTGTTTACGATGATCCATAACTACAGCGCAAACGACAGGACAGAGATGAAGAAGGGACACCACACAGCGCTGACTCACAACTAAAGATTTATTGGATGCCAGCAGGTATAAATACCTCCCTGGCGGCCAGAAAGAATGCAGTCCACACTTACATGCGTGACTGACATACTGGTGTGCCAGTCATGTGCCTCCAAGCAAATCACATGCGCGAGAATACAATATAATCAGTGAGCAAGCACTTGTCAATATTCGCAATCAAGGTATCGTCTTTCTTTTTCTGACAACGCGATAGATGAAGCACTGATGCATTCTTCCGGGAGCCTACCTATTAAGTGAGCTTCAATGATCTCCCTTGCTAACGAGTCACGGTTCTTTTCTAACACTGCACTTTCATGATAGTTTGGCGCGCAGACGTAGGTATCATCGTCATCTTCATTGCCTTTGCAGTGCCTGCAATGTTTCGCCACGTGGCCAGAGATAGCGACACAGGAGACATTATACTCATGCTCTTTGAGTCTTTCGTTTAAACATCGGCCGGTTTGGCCGATGTATCGCTTACCACAAGACAGTGGCAGCGAATATACCACCCCTTCCTGGCAAGGCACAAACTGTTTTGCGTGCTTTATCGGGCACTTGCGTGATTCTTTATTCTCTGAATTTACTTTCTTAATCAGGCTGGACAGTCGTTTGGGCGCCGAAAAGACGACATCAACGCCTGCATGTTTTCCGATTCTTTTTAGATTGTGCGACACTTTGTGAAGATATGGCAGCACAACAATCTTCCTTTTCTTCGTCTCTTTCGTACATTCGCTATTTCCTTTTGATTTTAACTTTTCCTGTAGTTTTCCTGCCACGGAAACTAATAATTCGGACGGGTAGCCTGCCTTTGCCAGGCGGTCTACTTGGTTGCTGAAGCTATGCTCCAACCTGTGTTCACAGGATTTGTTCACTGAGTTGCTAAAAACGGTATGTATAATTGCCCTTTTCACCAGCTTGGAGTGAGCTGATGAAAACGGCAAGATGGGCTTAACATCACGGGGCTCATAAGCCCAACAAACATGAGATGGAGTGAAATGAAGCGAAATATCTAAAAACCTAATAAAATCATTCAATGGTACTTCGTGTGTTAACACCAATGGTGTGAGGCATTCTGAGAACACCGAAAGGACGTCAGGGAATTGCTGCTCGAAACCAAGGTTGTCACAATCTAAAAACACAAAGTAGTCATCAACGAATCTAAAAATGCTACAAACTCTGGAACCTTCAAATCGCTCTTTCATCCTTCTGTCTCGTGCTGCTAGGAACACGTCACTAAGGAAAGGCGCTAGACATGAACCAATACAGATCCCCTCTTTCTGAATAAAAACTTCGCCATTCCATTCTGCAAAAGTTGAGCCAAGATAGAGTGACAACAATTCAAGGAACCCAGTAGTGGAAATTCCGCTCTCATTCTGAAATGCAACAGCACCATATACATCAATCAGGTCATTGACAGAAGACAAAATTTCTGCTTGAGGAATGGTGTAATAAAGATCCTTTACATCGACTGAAAATCCACAAAGCTTCTTGCTGTAGTTACTTTCTAGAAACGCGATAACATCTTTCGAACTTTTTACTCTAAAAGGGTCGTCAATTGATAAAAGATTCAGTTTTTCCTGCAAGAACATAGCTACATGCTGCTGCCATGTTCCAATCTCCGAGACAATTACACGAAACGGCCACTCTAGTTTATGTGTTTTCGCGGTGAAGAACATTTGCAACCACTCTCCTGAGCTGCTGTTGATCTTACTTGATAGCCTAGTTAATTCCAGCCTATTAGCAAGTTTCTTCGCCTTGCTCTTAACTTTGGAGGCGGACACATCACTGCGTTTTTCAAACATTGCAAGAACAGCTTCCGATGCTTTCGACAAATATACGTTCCTGTCCAAGACAACAAAACCTCCGTCCTTATCAGCAAGTAGCAGAGAGAGCGAGTTCTCTTTCAGCCAACTAACCGTCTTATGCAGAGGTAGCTTCGTCCCCGATGCCCTGTACCTCGTCAACATGTCCACACCTTCCGAAATGCAACGGTCCACCTCAGCTCTGTCGGCCCGCTTGGAAACTTGCTTTACCATGGCTAAAAGTTCCGGTCTGGATTTCTTGGGCTCCACAGCAAACTTCGGTCCCAGCCCCAGGACTTGCCTGACGTATCCAGGGAAGGGGATGCTTTCAGTGGTGTGGACATGTTGTCTTGTTGGTGCACTCTTCTTCGGCAGCAGCGCACGAAGGCCGGGAAGCGTTTGCTGCCATAGGAACTCGGTGGTAAGGTCTATGCTCCGTGACAGCTGACGCCATTGGATCTTTGAGTGGGCAGGTTCCTCCAAGAGCTGCACCCGAAGCTTGAGATGTTCCTTGTACATTCGCACCCGTTGCTGCCATTCCGCTCTGAGTAGTTTGCAAAATCTTCTTCCATGACCGGCAGAGGGCTGAACGCCACCCAGTAGAACCAAGACTTCGGGCGGCAGCACTTTCTTGCGAATACAAAAACCGAGCGTTCTTGCAAAGCACGATGCGGCAGCAACGACTGGTACACACCGAAGAGGGTCAATATCACATACAGGAAGGCCCTTTGTACGAGAAATGAAGTTCGACAAAAGCGAATGTACGAAAGAGACGAAGAAAAGGAAGATTGTTGTGCTGCCATATCTTCACAAAGTGTCGCACAATCTAAAAAGAATTGGAAAACATGCAGGCGTTGATGTCGTCTTTTCGGCGCCCAAACGACTGTCCAGCCTGATTAAGAAAGTAAATTCAGAGAATAAAGAATCACGCAAGTGCCCGATAAAGCACGCAAAACAGTTTGTGCCTTGCCAGGAAGGGGTGGTATATTCGCTGCCACTGTCTTGTGGTAAGCGATACATCGGCCAAACCGGCCGATGTTTAAACGAAAGACTCAAAGAGCATGAGTATAATGTCTCCTGTGTCGCTATCTCTGGCCACGTGGCGAAACATTGCAGGCACTGCAAAGGCAATGAAGATGACGATGATACCTACGTCTGCGCGCCAAACTATCATGAAAGTGCAGTGTTAGAAAAGAACCGTGACTCGTTAGCAAGGGAGATCATTGAAGCTCACTTAATAGGTAGGCTCCCGGAAGAATGCATCAGTGCTTCATCTATCGCGTTGTCAGAAAAAGAAAGACGATACCTTGATTGCGAATATTGACAAGTGCTTGCTCACTGATTATATTGTATTCTCGCGCATGTGATTTGCTTGGAGGCACATGACTGGCACACCAGTATGTCAGTCACGCATGTAAGTGTGGACTGCATTCTTTCTGGCCGCCAGGGAGGTATTTATACCTGCTGGCATCCAATAAATCTTTAGTTGTGAGTCAGCGCTGTGTGGCGTCCCTTCTTCATCTCTGTCCTGTCGTTTGCGCTGTAGTTATGGATCATCGTAAACACCAACTCGCCCAACAAATGCTTTTGTCGAACTTCATTTCTCGTACAAAGGGCCTTCCTGTATGTGATATTGACCCTCTTCGGTGTGTACCAGTCGTTGCTGCCGCATCGTGCTTTGCAAGAACGCTCGGTTTTTGTATTCGCAAGAAAGTGCTGCCGCCCGAAGTCTTGGTTCTACTGGGTGGCGTTCAGCCCTCTGCCGGTCATGGAAGAAGATTTTGCAAACTACTCAGAGCGGAATGGCAGCAACGGGTGCGAATGTACAAGGAACATCTCAAGCTTCGGGTGCAGCTCTTGGAGGAACCTGCCCACTCAAAGATCCAATGGCGTCAGCTGTCACGGAGCATAGACCTTACCACCGAGTTCCTATGGCAGCAAACGCTTCCCGGCCTTCGTGCGCTGCTGCCGAAGAAGAGTGCACCAACAAGACAACAGGTCCACACCACTGAAAGCATCCCCTTCCCTGGATACGTCAGGCAAGTCCTGGGGCTGGGACCGAAGTTTGCTGTGGAGCCCAAGAAATCCAGACCGGAACTTTTAGCCATGGTAAAGCAAGTTTCCAAGCGGGCCGACAGAGCTGAGGTGGACCGTTGCATTTCGGAAGGTGTGGACATGTTGACGAGGTACAGGGCATCGGGGACGAAGCTACCTCTGCATAAGACGGTTAGTTGGCTGAAAGAGAACTCGCTCTCTCTGCTACTTGCTGATAAGGACGGAGGTTTTGTTGTCTTGGACAGGAACGTATATTTGTCGAAAGCATCGGAAGCTGTTCTTGCAATGTTTGAAAAACGCAGTGATGTGTCCGCCTCCAAAGTTAAGAGCAAGGCGAAGAAACTTGCTAACAGGCTGGAATTAACTAGGCTATCAAGTAAGATCAACAGCAGCTCAGGAGAGTGGTTGCAAATGTTCTTCACCGCGAAAACACATAAACTAGAGTGGCCGTTTCGTGTAATTGTCTCGGAGATTGGAACATGGCAGCAGCATGTAGCTATGTTCTTGCAGGAAAAACTGAATCTTTTATCAATTGACGACCCTTTTAGAGTAAAAAGTTCGAAAGATGTTATCGCGTTTCTAGAAAGTAACTACAGCAAGAAGCTTTGTGGATTTTCAGTCGATGTAAAGGATCTTTATTACACCATTCCTCAAGCAGAAATTTTGTCTTCTGTCAATGACCTGATTGATGTATATGGTGCTGTTGCATTTCAGAATGAGAGCGGAATTTCCACTACTGGGTTCCTTGAATTGTTGTCACTCTATCTTGGCTCAACTTTTGCAGAATGGAATGGCGAAGTTTTTATTCAGAAAGAGGGGATCTGTATTGGTTCATGTCTAGCGCCTTTCCTTAGTGACGTGTTCCTAGCAGCACGAGACAGAAGGATGAAAGAGCGATTTGAAGGTTCCAGAGTTTGTAGCATTTTTAGATTCGTTGATGACTACTTTGTGTTTTTAGATTGTGACAACCTTGGTTTCGAGCAGCAATTCCCTGACGTCCTTTCGGTGTTCTCAGAATGCCTCACACCATTGGTGTTAACACACGAAGTACCATTGAATGATTTTATTAGGTTTTTAGATATTTCGCTTCATTTCACTCCATCTCATGTTTGTTGGGCTTATGAGCCCCGTGATGTTAAGCCCATCTTGCCGTTTTCATCAGCTCACTCCAAGCTGGTGAAAAGGGCAATTATACATACCGTTTTTAGCAACTCAGTGAACAAATCCTGTGAACACAGGTTGGAGCATAGCTTCAGCAACCAAGTAGACCGCCTGGCAAAGGCAGGCTACCCGTCCGAATTATTAGTTTCCGTGGCAGGAAAACTACAGGAAAAGTTAAAATCAAAAGGAAATAGCGAATGTACGAAAGAGACGAAGAAAAGGAAGATTGTTGTGCTGCCATATCTTCACAAAGTGTCGCACAATCTAAAAAGAATCGGAAAACATGCAGGCGTTGATGTCGTCTTTTCGGCGCCCAAACGACTGTCCAGCCTGATTAAGAAAGTAAATTCAGAGAATAAAGAATCACGCAAGTGCCCGATAAAGCACGCAAAACAGTTTGTGCCTTGCCAGGAAGGGGTGGTATATTCGCTGCCACTGTCTTGTGGTAAGCGATACATCGGCCAAACCGGCCGATGTTTAAACGAAAGACTCAAAGAGCATGAGTATAATGTCTCCTGTGTCGCTATCTCTGGCCACGTGGCGAAACATTGCAGGCACTGCAAAGGCAATGAAGATGACGATGATACCTACGTCTGCGCGCCAAACTATCATGAAAGTGCAGTGTTAGAAAAGAACCGTGACTCGTTAGCAAGGGAGATCATTGAAGCTCACTTAATAGGTAGGCTCCCGGAAGAATGCATCAGTGCTTCATCTATCGCGTTGTCAGAAAAAGAAAGACGATACCTTGATTGCGAATATTGACAAGTGCTTGCTCACTGATTATATTGTATTCTCGCGCATGTGATTTGCTTGGAGGCACATGACTGGCACACCAGTATGTCAGTCACGCATGTAAGTGTGGACTGCATTCTTTCTGGCCGCCAGGGAGGTATTTATACCTGCTGGCATCCAATAAATCTTTAGTTGTGAGTCAGCGCTGTGTGGCGTCCCTTCTTCATCTCTGTCCTGTCGTTTGCGCTGTAGTTATGGATTATGGTTCCAAGCCTTACGGTTTTATAGCAGATGAGAAAATGAGCACACTTTGTTTGAAAATTTGGAGCAGAAAGAAAAACTGCATGCCTGATGCTTTTCCGATCTCTTGGAACGAACGGAGTGTGACCGGAGGCATGTGCGCAGCCAAGCAAGCTGTGTTGGTGCTCATACACCCTCCACCCCCTCACCCACCTCCCTCAAAGTTTTAGAGATACTCGCTTTAGAATCGGTAGCTGCCTCCTATGCCACTGCGTGCGCTGCTCTGGTTGCGGCTCCATTTTTCGTGTCAACGCAAATATGCCTTATTATTATCTTCGTCGACACGGATGCTCCAAGCACGTTTTGGCGTACGAAACACCGATGCGTGAGAGGTAAGTGTAAATTCACTGTTCAGCATGAAGTGATTTGTGGCGCCGCAGTCTCTAAGTTTTTACCTGTGTCTGCAATTACAGGGGCTATCTCAAGCGCTCTCCACTCAGTTCTCAAGCAAAAAAACCTGCTAGGTCCCCAGTATGCTAAAGAATTGCCACTAGGCCACAAAAATTTCGCGTTCATTCATAGCCTACTATGGAATGCTCTAATTCGTCACGTAGATTACTGAGCGGAGTGCAGCACCTTCCATTGAGCTTTCGGCAAACGATGCTATTCCTTACAGTAGAATTCTGTTCGTAACGCAAGTGTGTTTGCGTCGTTTTGGGATAATTAAACATCTGACTAAATTTTAATAACTGATTGAATTAGCATACTGAAAAGCAAGAAAACAGCAAACAGAGAATTGCTCACTACGACTGTTCTTGGGGCGTCTGGCATTTGAATGCTATTGCCCCAGAAGGGGCGCCTCCGGTCCCTTCCTGCTTTTCCCTGCGGTGAAGCTTTGATCGCAGAGGTCGAGGCTGTTGATAAGGGGCCAATGGGCCCATTACGAAAAGAAACCTTTTCCGGCCCGACAGCAGGGAGAACTCGAGAATGCCTTTCGCGCCATTCGGGAGAGGGCATATTCCTCACTCCCTTGGCACGTCGCGAAAGTCCGCGTGTTGATATTTTTTTTTTTGCTAACCCTCGAACAGGCCTTCTCCTGCATTCTAAGGTTGACCACATCTTGCTTCTTCCACTGCTCTGGACTGTCGAGTTCGTTCAACGAGCCAACCTAAGCGCATAGCCAAGCACTGTATGTGCGTTGCTAGCAGGCGGTGGCCGTTGGTTGTTGTTCGGATCTTGTACACAGGTGGTCCACGACGGCGCACGCCAGCCATTACGTCGCTTTCGTCGCTCCAGTCTTCGTCCCACGCGAAAGCTGGTTACCTTGAGGTCTTTTTTCGGGCGACTTACTGCGGACTACGCTTCACCACTGCTACTCTATGGCCCGAGTGGCCCTTCTTCCTCCCGGGGGTCCTCGTGCGGCCGCGCAATTCCACGGCGGTCAAGACAATATGTTTCTACAAGCGCTCACCTCTCTGCCTCCTCTCATGCGCCTCTGCAGTGGTTCCCAGCGCCCGTCTACTTCGTCAGATTTTGCCCGAGCTGGGGTTCGCTCGCGCCTTAGTGTGCCAACTTCTTCAGCAATCGTCGCCTGGATCATCGCCGTGCGGTATTCTTCCCAGAATGGAACTTTCGTTTGCGCGCCTTTCGTGCTCCTTTCTGTTCCACGCGCGCTCCAGTACGATCGTTTTCAAACTCTACGTTTTTCTTACACTGCTGCATGTGCTCTACTTCACCTGCTTTGCGCGCACTTGTTTACACTGCTTCTTTGTGTCTTTGGCGGCATCGCACATTCGGTGTATCTTATGTACCGTGCCAAATATGTGCATGAACCAGCAGTTCATGTCGATTGGCGGCCCGGAACGGAGAACGGATGAATGGTTTGCATCAAGATGGTGACGTGATAACATAACACTTCGCATCTTTGCTACTCGATCCGCCAGTGTATTTGCTTCGTTTTAATGGTGGCAGAAAACTTTTATGAAAGTCGTGCGATGAGGCACACTTTTCATTGCGCCAGTTGCAAACGTTTACTGTTGCTTCGCAGTAAAGAACACCAATCTTTCGCGCACGAGAGTATGCAGACGGCTCTCTTATTACTACTATAAAATATCTAGCCGCTGTAGCGTCACAGGTTTGCTTTTCACAATTTCTGATCCTAGTTTTTCGTCGTCACCAAAGCCTGTCGTGTGTCAGTCGCGCCACTAAGCTGCTGTAGTTCTGTTCACTGTAAAAATATTGTGTTTGTTCTAAATGAACGGGTTCCTTTGGGAGCAAATATTTTGTGTCGCTGCTGCTGGATGCTGCTGTAGTATGAGCATATGCCACAAGTACATGCTGCTAAAGCCTTGGCCTGTATAACCAAGTTTGAGGACAATACTATTATTGCAGAGAGAGTTGTATGTGAGCTCTTCATTGCGTTTTTCTTAAAGAAACGAGGAGAGGCCTCATGCGCAACATCTGCATATAATTGCTTGCTCAGAGAAGCTATTATGCCCAGTAAGCAATAGTCGGTATTTTTCTTTATTCAAGTAGCAGCATCAACATACTGAAAGGCAAACAGCGCAAATACGAAACCGGAGCAGAAAAGATACAGGACGAGCGCTGACTCACTACTGAACGTTTATTCGAAGAAAGCAACACCATAGCTATAAAAGGTGGCCAACCTTTTAACAAGTACTCGAACAAAGTGTATATCGAACAAGGGAATATCGGGCAGACTGGGCGATGCCTTAAAACACGTTTGAAAGAGCATGCAAATAATTTCGATGCTAAAAAGACAACTAATCTCGTTGATCATATCCGTGACTGCTGATCTTGTTTTCCGTCCCAGCACTATTGGGATATCCTGTACAAGCACCCGTCCCACTTGGCTCGTGAGTCTTTGAAAGCCTTACACATGAAGAAGAAAACAAGGTTGTGCGTTAGTCAGCCATATATTTGACTACATGACAGTGAGGTTGCATGCCTTGATGCTATGTAACCACACGGATTTCTTCTGTAATTCATGATAAATTTGCCATTTTTTCAATATATTGTGTTGCATTCTTTTTATTTTATATTTTTTTTGTACTTCAGCGCACCTTTTCCAGTGTTGTCTTTTTCTTTTTCTAGCGGTGCTGTTATTTATGCTCAAATTTTGCTGTTATGTGCATTGTTGCGACCCTTTCTGTGAATGCCTATTTATGATAAATATTTTGTGATTTCTATTTTATTTTAGTGCAATATATTTAACCTTATAACAATGCTTTGTACTTACCCCCCCCCCTCCCCATGTAATACCCTCAAATGAGGGCCTTTGGGGGTATTTTGAATAAATAAATAAATAAATAAATAATAAATTTTCAGTTGTGAGTTAGCGCAAGTCTTGTCTTTCTTCTGCTACGGTCTTCGTATTTGCGCTGTTTGCCTTTCAGTCATCATCAGCCTTACTACAGCCACTGCAGGGCTAAAGGCCTCTCCCATGTCTCTCCAATTAACCCTATCCTTTGCCAGCTGCATCCACCCTTTGCCTGCAAACTTCTTAATCTCATCCGCCCAACTAGCTTTCTGCCGCCCACTGCTGCGCTTACATTCTCTTGGAATCCACTCCGTTACTCTTAAGGACCAGCGGTTATCTTGCCTTCCCATTACATGCCCTGCCCAAGCCCATTTCTTTCTCTTGATTTCGACTAGGATGTCATTAACCAGTGTTTTTTCCCTCGCCCACTCTGCCCGCTTCCGGTCTCTTAACGTTACACCTATCATTTTTCTTTCCATGGCTCGCTGCGTTGTCCTTAACTTAAGCTGAGCTCTTTTCGTTAGCGTCCACGTTTCTGCCCCGTAGGTGAGTACCGGTAAGATTAAGCGGTTGTACACTTTCCTCTTGAGGGAAATTGGTAAACTGCCACTCATGATCTGCGAGAATTTGCCATATGTGCTCCACCCCATTCTTATCCTTCTAGTTATCTCCCTCTAATGATCCGGATCAGCTGTCACTACCTGCCCTAAGTAGACGTATTCCGTCACAACTTCTAGGCTCTCGCTGCCAATTGTGAATTGTTGTTCCCTTGCTAGGCTGTTGAGCATTACCTTGGTTTTCTGCATGTTAATTTTTAGACTCATCGATCTGCTCTGCCTGTCTAACTCATTGATCATGATTTGCAGTTCACCTCCTGAGTGACTCAGCAAGGCAATGTCATCAGCAAATCGCAGATTAGTTAGGTATTCTTCATTTATTCTTATTCTCAACTGTTCCCAATTCAGGCCTCGAAATACCTCCTGTAAACATGCGGTGAACAGCATTGGCGAGATCGTGTCTCCTTGCCTGACGCCCTTCCTTATTGGAATTTTATTGCTGACTTTATGGAGGAATATAGTAGCTGTGCAGTTGCTATATATATCTTCCAGTATTTTGACATAAGGCTCTTCTACCCCCTGATTACGCAATGCCTGTATGACTTATGAGGTTTCCACTGAGTCGAATGCTTTCTCGTAATCAATGAAAGGCTATATATAGAGGTTGGTTATATTCTGTGCATTTTTCTATCACCTGATTGATAGTGTGAATATGATCTATTGTGGAATATCCTTTACGAAAGCCTGCCTGATAATTTGGTTGATTAAAGTCCAACGTTGCCCTGACTCTATTAACGATTACCTTAGTAAATACTTTGTAGGCAACAGATAGTAAGCTGATCGGCCTGTAATTTTTCAAGTCCTTGGCGTCTCCCTTCTTATGAATTAAGATAATGTTTGCATTCTTCCAAGCTTCTGGTACAGTAGAGGTCAGAATGCATTGAGTATACAGGGTGGCTAGTCTTTCTAGCACGATGTCCCCTCCATCCTTCAACAGATCTGCTGTTACCTGATCCTCCCCAGCTGCTTTTCCCCTTTTCATTGCTTCTAAGGCTTTCTTTACTTCATCTTTCGTTACTGGTGGGATGACGCATTGCTCTGCACTGCTGTCCTTCTCATTAACGCTATGATTGCAATGGCTACTGTAGAGGTCTGTGTAGAACTCTTCGGCTACGTTAACTATCTTATCCATATTGCTGAAGACATTGCCCTGCTTGTCTCTTAATGCATACATCTGGTTTTTACCGATGCCTAGTTTCCTCTTCACTGCTTTTAGGCTACCTCCGTTTATAGCATGCTCGATTCTCTCCATATTAAACTTCCATATGTCGGCTAACTTGCGCTTATTTATTAACTGTGATAGCTCTGTTAGTTCTATTCTATCGATAGGGTTAGACGCCCTCATGCTTTGGCGCTTCTTAATCAGATCTTCCGACACCTGAGATAGCTTCCCGGTATCCTTTCGAACTGTCCTACCGCCTATTTCTACTGCGCACTCCGTAATTATTGATGTCAGATTATCGTCCATTCAATGAACATCAAGATCGTCTTCCTCAGTTAAAGCCGAATATCTGTTTTGCAGCGCTATCCTAAACTCCTGTGCTTTCCCTCTTACGGCTAACTCGTTAATGGTCTTCTTCTTCACTAGCTTCTTCCGTTCCCTCTTCAAGTCTAAGCTAATTCTAGACCTCACCATTCTGTGGTCGCCACAACGCACCTTTCCAAGGACGGCCACATCCTGAATGATGCCTGGTTTAGCGCAGAGTATGAAGTCGATATCATTTTTAGTTTCACTATTGGGGCTCTTCCAGGTCTACTTCCTGTTTTCTCGTTTGCGGAAGAAGGTATTCACGATCCGTAAATTATTTCTATCCGCGCATTCGACTAATAACTCTCCCCTGCTATTTCTAGAGCCTATCTCATAGTCACCTACCGCGTGGTCGTCAGCCTGCTTCTTGCCCACCTTCGCATTGAAGTCACCCATCAGTACAGTGTACTGCGATTTTACTTTATTCATTGCCGATTCTATGTCCTCATAGAAACTTTCAACGGTCCGGTCATCATGGCTGGATGTGGGTGCATAGGCCTGCACTACTTTCAGCTTGTACCTCCTATTCAGCCTAATTACTATAGCTGATACCCTCTCGTTAATACTATAGAGCTCCTCTACATTGCCAGCTATATCCTTATTAATGAGGAATCCCACACCTAGTTCTCGTCTATCCTCTAATCCGCGATAGCACAGTATGTGTCCGTCCTTTAGTACTGTATACGCCTCACCTGTCCTCCTAACTTCGCTAAGCCCTATCACATCCCATTTAATTCCCGCTAGTTCCTCGAACAGCACTGCTAGGCTAGCCTCACTAGATAAAGTTCTAGCGTTAAACGTTGCCCGGTTCAGATTCCAATGGCGGCCTGTCCGGAGCCAGAGATTCTTAGCACCCTCCGCTGCGTCACAGGTCACACCGCCGCCGTGGTCAGTTGCTCCGCAGCCGCTGGGGAGTGAGAGCCTAGGGTTAATTGGTTTGATCATAGAAGGTTGTGGCCAAGTACTACACCACGGTGGACAAATCCTGCACTGGTGAGAGAGTGCGTTGTCGGTTCTGGTCACCGAGATCAGGCCGCACTCCAGACCTGGTTATGCAATTCCATCGACACGCGGATTTCTTTTTTGAAACCCGGTGGAGAATTGCGCGGCACCAGGATTTGAACCCTGGTCCTCTTGCACGCGAGGCGGACGTTCTACCTCTACGCCATCGCTGCCTTTCAGTATGTACCACCAACTCGCCCGTTTACATGCTTTGCTCAACATCAGCATGCCTCGTTATTTTAGTCTTGAATGACTGAAGAATTGTCCGCAGCATTGCCTTCTTTTTTCTTGTAGCTTGCACTGCATGCAGTGTTATGCCTATTGATTGCACTTCAGCATTTTTTTTGCATTCTACCACGCAACTGTTAGGCGACCAAAGTCAAAAGAAAAAGGAGGCCCCGCGTAACCTCGTTGATAGCTCGCTGAAAGGTCTGTGAGGCGCTGCGCAAGCCATAAGGCATCCGACGTACTCAGAGGCCGAAAGGGGTGGCAATTGCCGTCTTCGGAATATCAGCGGGCTCCACAAGAATTTGATGATAAGCCTTCATTAGGTCAATTTTAGAGAAGATCCTGCACACAGCCAGATTAGATGTGAAGTCCCGTATGCGAGGAACGGGATAGCGTTCTGGTGAAATCTGAGCGTTGAGGACGCGGTAATCTCCACGTGGTCTCCAGTGGCCCGGATCGTTTTTGGCACCATGTGAATTGGCAATGCCCAGTTGCTAGAGGAAGGGCGAACTATGCCGAGTTCAAATATTGTGTTGGAACTCACGGCGAGCGATAGCGAGGCGTTCTCACGACAAACGGCGAGGGCGAGCAAACACCGGACGTCCTGAACTCACGATGTGGTGAGTAATCAAGTGGTTCACCTGTGACTCTCTGGTATGCGGCTTTGTGAGGCTGGGAAAATCATCCAGAAAGTTTGCATACGGCGAACCAGGGACGAGAGCGCGAAGACCTGTCGCCGCAGCGGTGGGGAGTACGCCGTTAACGAAGAGGTGCTTGCTGAGGTCTATGACGCGATCAGCTTCCATGTCGACGGCTAGGTTGAAGAATCGGAGGAAGTCCGCGCCGAGCACAGCTTGCGAGACGCCAGCGATAATGGAGATCCAGCGAAACATGCCGCGCAATTTGAGGTTAGGCGTGGGGGACCGTTGACCGTACGTGCGAATGGGAGAGGTGTTGATCGCTTGGAGCGGGGAGGTCTGTTCGTTGCGACGGCGATCTGCCCAAGAGGACGCGCTCTGACGCTGACTTGTGCTTCCGCGTCGACTAGGGAACGAGTCCAGTGATCTTGTCCGAGATGTAAAAGAGGCGGCATGGCATGTCCGTCCACCCGCACCACTTGCCGCCGTCAGAGGCCGGTCGCAGAGTTTCCCGACTAGGAACACGGGTGTGTGCACTTGCGGGTAGAGCTGCTGAAAATACGGTGGTACCAGCAGATAGCCGAGGGCAAGGTGCCTGGCTGCGCGACGGAGAGTTGGGATTCTGGGGAGCGGCGGCGTAGCCTGAACTGCGCGTAGAAGGGCGCGGCAAAAGCGCGAGGACATCGAGCCGCCTGGCAAAGGCATGAAGACGACATTGGATGCTCTCAACCTGTGAGTCTAAGGCACTAGTTGGAGGCGGACTGGTCACAGAGCTGACGTTTGGGAGCCGTGAGTAGTCCGCAAGATACTCAGCGAGTTCAGCGAGCTTGTCTAATGAAACATCAGCCGCGGCTTCAAGGATGGGGACCATGTGTTGCGGAGGACGCTTAAGGAATAACTCACGCAGAAGTGGGTAGTGCTGAGCAACAGGGTCTCCCAGAAGCTTGCGCGTGCGACGGAGGACCTGCGAAGGGCGGCTGTCACCGAGCTCTGTAGTGCGTAGGAGCTGCAAGTGTTTGGTGCGCTCGGACGCTGACTTGCGGTCGATGATAGCCGCCTTCAACGTGTCGAAGGGTATAGCCGAGTCCGGCGAGCTGATTACGTCCACTAAGTCCTCAGCGACGTGAAGAGGCAAGGACGACACGAGGTTGAGGAACTTGGTCTCCTGGCTGGTGTTGCGTCGCTGCTGGAAATGCGTCTCAACCTACAGGAGCCAGGCGCAGGAGCTATTTGGCCAAATGGCGGCAGAATGACTAGCGGAACGCGGCCACTGAAGCACCGAGAAGCTGAGTGTTCTGGGAAGGGTCGCCGCTAGTAGGAAGGGCGGAAGAGCCAGAGGAATCCATGTAGGTTGATGGAGTAACGTGTTCGAACCCGGGTCACTAAATCTGTCGGAGCTAAGGTGAGCAAAATCCAGCTCCGACAGTGCTGATGAGGGAACTGTTTATTTGCGCTGCTCGCCCTGCGGCGGCCGAGCCCAACTTCCTCTTGCTTGCCCGGTGCCGCGTGCCATGGCCTGCGAGCCGAGCGTGGCGTGAGCTGTGCTACAACGGCTTACAAGTTTCCCGTATTTGCTTGGAGTTGGGATGAAAAGTCCTCATTCGCATGAATATTCATTAAAGACACGTTCCGCACGCACAGGCAGGATGGAATGTAGCGCGAACACTCATATGGCGTACTTTTCTGCTTGGCAACAAGTTACTGATTTAGAAAGCACTTATAAATGTGTACTTCCTGCAGGACCCTACCGACAGAGAAGAACAAACAGAGCTATCAAAGTTAATAAATAAGCGCAAGGTAGCCGACTTGGAAGCACAAGAAACATACACTCGCCAAAGAAAAATATGTAACACATGACGTCATGTGTTAGATATTTTTCTTTGGTCAGTGTATGTTTCTTGTGCTTCCAATATGCTTCCCCCTCGCCAGAAAGGATTCTGTCGAGCCCTTGATTAAGGTAGCCGACATAAGGAAGTTTAATATGGGGAGAATGGAGCATGCCTAAAGAACGGGGGTAGTCTAAAAGCAGTAAGAGATGAAAGTAGGCATAGGTAAAACCACATGTATGCATTAAGAGGCAAGCAGGGCAAACTCATTAGAAATATGGATAAGATAGTTAACGTATCCGAAGAGTTCTACACAGACCTGTACAGTAGCCAATGTAATCAGAACGTTAATCAGAGACACAGCAGCGCACAGCAATGCGTCATCCCGCCAGTAACGAAAGATGAAGTAAAGAAAGCCTTAGGAGCAATGAAAAGGAGAAAATCAGCTGGGGAGGATCAGGTAACATCAGAACTGTTGAAGGATGGTAGGGAATTCGTGCTAGAAAAACTACCCACCCTGTATACGCTATGCCTTATGATCTTGACTGTACTAGAAGCTTGGGAAGAATACAAACATTATCTTAATTCATAAGAAGGGATATGTCAAGAATTGAAAAATTACAGGCCGATCAGCTTACTATCTTTTGCCTACAAAGTATTTTCTAAGGTAATCGCTAATAGAGTCAGGGCAACCTTAGACTTTAATCGATCAGATCATCAGGCAGGCTTTCGTAACGGATATTCCACAATAGATTATATTTACACTATCAATCAGGTGACGGAGAAATGCGCAGAATATAATGAACCTCTTTATATATAGCTTACATTTATAACGAGAAAGCATTCGACTCAGTGGAAACCTCAGCGTTAATACAGGCATTGCGTAATGAGGGGGTAGAAAAGCCTTACGTCAAAATACTGGAAGATATATATATAGCAAAAGCACAGCTACTATAGTCTTCCATAATGTAAGCAATAAAATTCCAATAAGAAAGGGCGTCAGGAAAGGAGACACAAGCTCGCCAATGCTATTCAAAGCTTATTTACAGCAGGTATTCCGAGGCCTGCATTGGGAACAGTTGGGAATAAGAATAAATCGAGAATACCTAAATAATCTGCGATTCGCTGATGACATTGCCTTGCTGAGTCGCTCATAAGGTGAACTGCAAATCATGATCAATGAGTTAGACAGGCAGAGCAGAAAGATGGGTCTAAAAATTAACATGCAGAAATCCAAGGTAATGTTCAACAGTCTAGCAAGGGAAGAACAGTTCACAATTGGCAGCGAGAGCCTGGAATTTGTGAAGGAATACATCTACTTACGGCAGGTAGTGACAGCTGATCCGGATCACGAGAGGGAGATAACTAGAAGGATAAGAATGGGGTGGAGCGCATACGGCAGGTTCTCGCAGATCATGAGTGGCAGTTTACCAATTTCCCTCAAGCGAAAAGTAAAACAACTTTATCATACCAGTACTCACCTACGGGGCAGAAACGTGGAGGCTAACGAAAAGAATTCAGTTTAGGTTAAGGACGACGCAGCGAGCCATGGAAAGAAGAATGATAGGTGTAACATTAAGAGAACGGAAGCGGGCTGAGTGTGTGAGGGAACAAACGCGGGTATATGATTTCCTAGTCGAAATCAAGAGAAAGATATGGGCTTGGGCAGGGCATGTAATGCGAAGGCAAGATAACCGCTGGTCCTTAAGTGTAACGCAGTGGATTCAAAGAGAAAGTAATCGTAGCAGGTGGTGGCAGAAGGATAGGTGGGTGGATGAGATTAAGTCGTTTGCAGGCAAAGGGTGGATGCAGCAGGCAAAGGACAGGAATAATTGGAAAGACATGGGAGAGGCCTTTGCCCTGCAGTGGGTGTAGTAAGGCTGATGATGATGATAATTACTTCAGGAGATATTTTACCATCAAAGATGAATCAGGCTAGCTGTATAATACGGCTGAAAACAGACAAGTAAAATATTCTGTTTTGTTCATAACCGCTGTTAGTATTTCATTCCGGCCTGACTGTGTACTACTGCTCCAGCAGGTATCCCAGCTGAAGGACACACTGTCTTGTAGCAAATCATGCACATATGTTTTAGATGGGTGCTTGAAACAATGTGCAGCTCTCAGCTGCATTCTTGGTTGTCCGTACATCTATCTACAGCTACCGTTGAACTAGTAGTGTCGATGATCCGACGTTCAACTGAATGACTGATCTATCTCCCCTCAGGAAAGCACAAGCATCACGCCCAGGGCTAATTCATCGCCCTTCGCCCCCGTGTTGGTTTCATTCGGTCGATTATGGTTTTAGCAATTATCAGTTTTAGCACAACTATATATATTGTAACACACTTTCTTGAGAAAACACATTAAATTACTAGGATTTTTTTCCTCCACACAGTGATTAAGGTGGTTTCGTACATCTTTATTATTGTGTTTATTTTTATTTATGCAAGACGTGCCTTCCTGCTGCACACTGTGTCATTTTACGCGTATCTTCCTTACTCTCTCTCCACTCGTTCCTTCTGTTTCCTCTACACTGGCCATTGGTCAGGTGGCTACTGTGAGAATGACGACCAGCACTGGGCCACTTCCTTTTTGATTCATAAAACGTGCATTGCTACTACCAATACTCTTAGTACTATATCAGTATTTTCGTGAAAACGCACTTATTGTGGTGTATAAGGCAGTCAGCTAAGCCCCGCGCAGCAGTCTTAAATATCACAGCACATCACGCATATATTTTGCATGCAATATATCAGTACGTTGTCAGTAGTGGTGACTGCAGTCCGGAGAGCAGGAAGACAGCGAAAATGGCTTCTAAACAAACGATTTATTTGAGCTTTCTTTCATCCACAATGCACTGAATTACTAGGCGGCGGCGTAGAAAAAAGTGTGCTCGGCAATCGTGAAATCGAATTCCCGTCAATCTCAGCTGCACTCAATTTAAACCTGATGGTGGACTTTCGAGATGCGGCGTGCAAAGTTACCACCACATTCTTGAACGAAGTAGAATCGGCTCAACCAGGATGGGAAGAATCGAGATAAATCTGATCGTGTCTTGCATCACAAAGCGATAAAGCCACGTGCCGCCAGCCCCGAAGAATGAACAAAGAGAACAAAGATTTGCGGCAATATTCTCTAATACCGAGTGCTCAATTTATTCCAGTTGAGACGTTCGGTCACAGATATTTTATGCTGCTTTCTGGTTTAGTCCACTCAAACAAACCTGTGGCCAGAAGAATCTAAAATGAATGCCATTTTGTATCATGTAAGTAAGAGGCAGTATTTATTGAGCCTTTTATAGCAAAATAAGGCCCTTACTTTGTCATTTCCGTGCTGAGTGTTTAGTGTTGAGACGCAAATTTCTCGACTTGGATTTTCACAGAGCTGAGACATCACACCCAAACCTTAGTTTTTCTACTATTTTCTCAGGGGATTAGCAAACCTTCCTTTACAACTTGTTTGACCTTATTTCAGTGTTCTGCAATGGTAAATATATATGATGGGTTGACTTATTTCACTGTTTTGATCTATCAGCAAATAATAAAGGCATGTGAATTCCTGCATTTATAATATTTTGCATATTCCTCTTAAAATGCCTTCTCAGCCTTGCTTAGTCTAGTGAAGTTGTTAGCAAAAGAGAAAGACAGGAACAAGAAGGAACTAGGACTTTTCGTATTTCTCAGACGTTTTCTGGCTTCAGCAACAATCTCAGGTGAGCAGAATAGCTCTTTCAGTTAAGCACACTAGTATCTATAATAACTACTTCATGGAGAGAAAACAAGGTGTTTTGCATTTATACTCTGTACCTCCTTAGTAGCACAGACCATCTTGAAAAATTATTTAGTTTTGTTTTATTCAATGAAACGTCACAGAGAGGCAAGCTTGTAAAACTGAATGCAAAATGTCCACTGTTCATGTGTACTTGCAGAGCCCTGTGAATAAAGATCAAATAACTTTTCTTTCCTTCAGGCTGAGTGGAAGGCTGAAAAATATTGTATAATTTACGTTCGTAGCAGAAATTTTCTTGCAAAAAGATTAAACCTGCCATGTTCTACTACATTTCGTGTTTTAGGGTGCCGATGCTTCTATGCAATTAAAAACTATCATAAAGGTTATCTGGCTAGCCTCCTTCCTTGAACTCATAGTTCTGGAAATAGTACCTAAATATACCACCTTTATTTCTACCAAATTTTATAAGAACGTATAACATGCACCATATTTTATGATCATATATTGCAAAATTCAACGCCTGAATGATCAATGGTATTGTTAGATCTAGGGCAGTGAAATGACATGTACTTCAGCAAAGTAAAATTAAATATTACCTGTCTAACAAAACAAACTACTCTTCTTTTAGAGGTCGATTCTTCCATCCAAATGCTTGAGTGGCATGGCATGATGATGACATTGATAAGGGTGGACTCAGAGCTACCAATATTCGGGTGGCGCGAGATATGGTGACCAGCACTTCTAACCATTGGTGAGTAAATATATGCTGTGCTCCTGTTGCTGCTTATGTGACCAGCTTTGATTTTGCATCTTATAAGAGTGTGAGTCCCTGAAAATTTGAGCAAACCATGAGCTGCATTAAGATATTCTTAAATTCTTGCATAATTTACCACTGTGAGAATTGCAAATTAGTTATTTGTGTCTCACATGCACAATAACCGATGAAAAACAGAACCATGGCTTCATAGCTGAGTGCCTCTCATTTACGAGAAAATAGCCAGGTTACTGCATGACGTGTGGTGGGGATTGAAGGCAGTAATTATTTTAAGAACAGAAAACGGCAGAAATCACCGGATCAAGAAGGAAAGCTTACAGAACTCACTGACCCAGATAAGACCACTTTCGTGTTTGGACCTTACGGTGTAGCCTTTCATGTCGCGCGAAAAGGTAGCTCAGCATGAGTGTGAAACACGAGCCGAGTACAGTTGAGATGAGGTGTTGAATGCTACAGGTGAAGTTAGCCTTGCTTATTCTGCCGGCAATTGCTCCACCGTAACATCCCTTCTATATTAATAATGTCCTAAAGCCTGTCGTATCTACCCCACTATGCGCACAGTTTCTCATAATAGCACACTTTCCTCTCCCGCAGTCACCATCTTTGCACACAATCACCCTACAGAGTCCACATCACAGTCCACTACAGAATTCATCATCTATATACATATTCAGTCACAGTAGACCATAGGCCATTGTAGTGTCACAATCCATACACACATTTAAACACAGTATAACGTAGTCCACTCCAAAAGACACTATCTACGCACACATTCAATCACAGTAGGCTATGGTCCGTTCCTGCTGTCACCATTTAGAAACAAGATCCGTGTCCTGCAGAAATGTTAAAAGAAGGCATGCAGCCCCCATTCTGCATGTCTGGTTTCCACTCGGGTAGACAATGTCCTGAACTGTACTGTGACGGGTTCCTGTCTTCTTGAGGAAGCGAACATCACATACCTTTCGGCAGTACATTATATAATATTCGATATTCCCGCGCATACCACGTAAAGAACAGAGCGGAGACGATGTTATGCCCTTCTTATGCATCCATGCAGGAGTGCGAGCAGCGGCCTTACGAATTCGATGTAGTGGGGTCGCCTGGGAGCTTCTCAGTCCCTTGGTCACACATGGCTTGTGGAGCTCACTCCACAGGGTACTGACATGATCAAGCACCGTTTTCCTGTAGAGATTTTTATATCTTGAGGTTCTTCTTTTGATGGATTCCTTGAAAAAGCTTTATGGGCGAGAATTTCTGCCACCTCATTACCGTTGACTCCTATGTGAGACGGCACCCATTAGAAATATAGAGTAAAGCCCCCGCTGTGAGGATTCTGCTCCAAGCGCAGAGAGCTTATAGACGAGGCATCAGTATGGAATCCGCGCTCTAACCTCTGAAGGGCAGATTTCGAATCAGCTAGGATAACAGGTTGAGCCGGACAAGAGCCTAACTTTCGTAAAGCCGCATCAATAGCAACACTTTCAGCCGGTGTGGCGGATACAACAGCAGTAAAGCGTACGGACCACTTACAGTCCAAAGAAGGAATGTAAAATCTGCTGCGCTAGCTTGTTCGGCCTTGTCCACAGAGTCATCCGTAAAAATTTGAAGATGGCGGGCATACACTGTTTCCAAATGTTCAAATACGAGCGAACGCGTTGCTGCCAAAGGAGAGCTGCGCTTTGCGCTCACATGGGAAATTGTGACCTTAGAGCCGAGTGTCGGAAAATACCAGGGGGTTTCAGCCGTTTCCTTTGCCTTCGGACAATAAGGCCTAAATAAATAAGAGTATTCAGTGCCAAGTAAGCCTTCGACTCATATCTCCTGCAGAGCTTCTGGAGAAGCGATCGCCCAGCTGCCGTCTCTCCTAGGCGGCCAAAACTCATTAGTAGTCTCTGAGAAGCGACAAAGCTAAGAGGTTTCGATATAGACTCATGAAGTACTGCCTCAGGAACTCCAATGGCTCTTAGCCCTTTCTGTGGACAACTTCCAGACGTTCAAGCTAAAGGTAATTGAAACATTATTCAACTGCCTAGCATCTCTTTATGCAATTTGACCATTGAAGAAGTATGGTTTCCCCATTGCTCACGTGCAATTCTACGGATCACACTGAGACGCGATGATATAGATGAAACAATCGCGTCTACAGCTTTTCGCCGCTGTAGACGGTAGTCCATAGTGACGGCCAAGAATCGCGTGTGGTTGAATTGCAGGATGCAAGAGTGACCGAGGTCTATCTTGTGGGCACCTGCCCTGCAGCCCCCTGTGTTTGCTTTCCCGCGAGGCACCGTGCTGCAACAGTCGCACCCCAAGGATGAACGCAT
The DNA here is from genome assembly GCA_030143305.2 of Amblyomma americanum. Classification (NCBI taxonomy): domain Eukaryota; kingdom Metazoa; phylum Arthropoda; class Arachnida; order Ixodida; family Ixodidae; genus Amblyomma; species Amblyomma americanum. Next base: position 70,540 of record JARKHS020034597.1, read on the forward strand.
TTCCTTGTCAGCTACATTAACTGGCCAGAGAGGGCGCCAGCGTCGCTGCGCGGGAGACTGCTTAAGCCCGCGCGCGGGAGATGGGGCTCTTCGGCTGGGATCGTCGGCGCGAGCGGACGTGTCGCTCGCGGCTCCGCTCTTCGCCGGCGGGGCGAGGAAGCAACGGGGAGACCTGCTCCCGTATATTGTACCATCAGGCCTTCGTAGTACACATCCCTTGCCCTAGCCCGGACGGACATTCGCTCGGAACCTTGCTGGTGAGTCGGTGACCTTGATTCATTAGCGTACCTTGTTGCTAGCTGGCGTTATTGTTGCTGTAGCCATAAATGCCTGTTTGTGTCAGCCAATGTGTTGCTCCTTAGTTCCTTCAGAGCAAGGCCCGACGTGGTTGCCGTGCGCTCGGTAGCGTACGCGATTACGGGGTGGACGACTGTCGGTTCGGTTCGAGGAACGCTCTTTATTCGGACTTGACAAGTGCTAGGCCAGGAGTGAATTTTGATCGCTAGTACATGGACCTTTAGTCAATCACACGACATTTAGACACGGCATGCTTTCTTGAGTGCGAGGTGTATTGCGCTGCAGCATGTTTGAACTTTTGGACATGCTCAGCACACTTTTTCCCTGGAGTTTCTTCGCGAGAATCGCTTGGTCCACATCGAGGGAGCGCGAGGCCTAGTGCCCGCGGAGTTGCCGACCCGAAGCGAGTGAGTACGGAAGCCACGTGGGTGGTCCGAGTTTCTGTATGTATTTTCTCTACTGTCTCTTTTTCGACTCTGGGAGTCGCGGCTCCGGGAGCCGGGTGGCCTGAGGCCACGGGGCCGCTACGATCTCGCTGGTATTTCAGCTCGGCACCGGGCGCTCCGACACCGCTCGATACGGTGGGCGCTGACAGCTCAGAAGCTGCGTTGTGCAGTGAGCGGGGTAGGACCACCCCACAAAGCTGACGTCTCCTCGCGGCTGCGCGCACATAACCCGTTTCTGGTCTTTGTTGTGTTCACGGTCGTTGTCGGAGTGGTAGTTAGGCCTGAGGCTTTTCGGAGCTGCCTGCACCATGTCAGAAGAGACACGACCACCGGACCGTGTTGTTGAGAGACGGGCGCCCTGTGCTGCCCGTCTGTTTTTTTTTTACCTTTTACGTACTGAGCAGTCTCGTTCAACTCAAGAAAGGGCTTTGTCCACTCGAACTTTGCGTTTGCACAGCCACCGACACGTTTTGCTAGCGAGTTAGGCATTGCGCCACGAGACCTTGCGGATGCCGTTTCCCCTCCCGTGACCTACGTGCCCAAACCGTTGACAACGAAAACACCGTGAGGAGCTTCAGTGAAATCTGCAACTGCGTGTTTCGTGAATCCCAGATAAATTTTTTCGGGGCGCTCTGAATTGGGAGCAAATGTCAACACGACAGTGTTGGTAGGTTCTGCAGCCCATTCTATTCCTGGAGACACCACAGGACGCACAAGTCGTTTCACGTGCAGTACACCTTGCGGCTTCAGATAATCAAGTAGGCCACGTTCTGAATACCACTTTGGTGCACCCTTAATAACACAGGTGTTCTTCATGTAGGAATGGGGCAACCGCACGTTAACTTTGAAGGCAGATATCTGAGAGCTCTACAGGAGCTCGTCCACCTGCTCTTCTGTTGACACATCCAGCTGAAGAGCTCCGTGCATCGTGAACCGACTACGAATTGAAGCTGGCACCAGCAGTGATTGACTGGCCGCGAAAAGTAAGATGTGATTCTTCTCTCTTAAATCAACCCCTTTCTCTGTGGGCTCAACCACTACCGAGATCCAGACCATTCGTTGCCTGCGATGAATCACCAACTTGAAGCCCCCGCTGTCCACGTCAGCCATATCGGCCACTGACTCGTCACCGTCCACAGTCGTTGTTTCATCCCCAGTGAACAATGAGGTCTCGCTGGACGGGTGGTAGTGTCCATGTTCTGGTCGCTCCACAGCCTG